>JALBCR010004389.1:180000-331895 GCA_030710515.1 Abscondita cerata | reverse complement strand
GGTGCCATATCATACTTTTATGCCTGTTCTTATATTTTTCTAATTTTTTATCGAAAACGATTGCAGATAAGAAAAACTGCAAGAGACCAAAACGTTTTAAACAGGACAGAGAATCCTTTTTATTTTAGAATCTACATGCGGTACATCACAGAAAAGTTCAAGGCCGAAAAAGTGACATAGCCGCTGAAAAAATATCATCCGGTATAATTCTCACTGTCTTCTAACTTGTCAGAAGATGTAACCTCTGAGCCTAACTTACATACCAAATTTGAACTCAATATCTCAAAAAGAGCATAAACAAAAACTTAAAAAAATTGAAATTTGAACACCCTGTAGTCCGGTTTGCGGACTTGTGTTTATATGATATTTTAGTCATAAAATAAGCCAAAGAATCACCTCCTTTCGTTTGTACATGATATGTAGGAACACCTTGTATACCATATGCTGAATAGCAGTATTTGCAATTATCTTAAATTTTTATTTACATTTATTTATATGTATTTAATCTTAATTATCATTCTGTTCTTTCAATTATGCAATTAGAGAACTATAATGTGATGCAATAATAAAAGAAAGACATTTATTTTTATTTCATATTTATTTTTCATTTATTTATACCATTGACTAATTTCAACTCAAAAAATTTATTACATGATGGAGTTATCATCAGAATTAAAAATTATTGATTTTTAAAATTATTAGATTGCTACAAGTTTTAATTAATTAATAATATATAACTACAAATTAATTTCTAAAACTGATGTTTTGTATATTCTGCAGTTCGAGCGTTAAGACGTTACGCGTTAATCGTAACAGCTATTAAATCACAATATAAAAATAAACTGAACATTGTCGATATAAACAAGATTTACATCTAGAAAGAATTTCGCAAATTTGCACGTCAGATATTGGACACGCAATAAACGATGTTGGTAGATATTAACACAGTTGTATGGCACGCATACCTATTAAGTTATATTTAGATTTTTAGAAGATTTTGAGTCAGGTTTTGACCAAGAGTCTGTATTAGATTATCAGACTTTGTTGAGAAATAGGGAGTTTAAAAAACCAATACTTAGAAAAATATTTAATCTTGGCATTAAGTTGAAATGAAACTGGCTCAGTTGTCAATAAAGAGCATAAGATATGTGTATAATTCTAGAACTCCAGCCACTATATAAGAAAGACAAAAGCAATTATAAGAAAATGTTAGTAGAAAAAATTGCAAAATAATAACAAGGTCGTAATACAATTATTAGAAGGGTCCAGAAATAATGGTAGTTTATATTTAATTACGTTTCAAGTGTAATTAACGTTAATTTGTATCACTTAAACAACCACATACAAAAACTATAGGAACGCATAATTAATCACTGAAATAAATAAGTTACAAAAATTATTTATTATGTTGTTACGTAAGAGTAACAAATTATAAATCATCAATCAATATCAAACACGTCATTATTAAGTTTGAACGATTGAGATTAAATATTTGCATTGGTGTTAGTTATTCATTTCTCAAGATGGTTAATGAAAATATTCTAATAAAGGTTCTACTTTTGCTTACTTAGTTGTAAGGCGTAACACTTGAAGTGATGGAATACTAAGTGTCGTCAAAATAAATATTATAAAGAAAATGTAAAAAATTATTGTAATTTATGCAAATACAGTAAAAATTCTTTTTATGGAAAAACGCTGTTGAATAAGCATAAATAAATGGAATAACTGAAAAAAAATTACTACACGCATTCCGTGTATTTTCAATGCCAATGCCAAATTTAACATTGAAATCTT
Source organism: Abscondita cerata (assembly GCA_030710515.1). Lineage (NCBI taxonomy): Eukaryota > Metazoa > Arthropoda > Insecta > Coleoptera > Lampyridae > Abscondita > Abscondita cerata. The sequence continues at coordinate 330,101 of JALBCR010004389.1, read as the reverse complement.
TTTTCACAACAAAAGTTCCTCATTTTTTACAGTTCCAAAGAAATCAATAAAGTTTTATTATATTTCCACAAACCCGTTTTGTAGATCTCTCAGAAAGGTGTGTTAGATTAGGTGGCTTGACTACTACATCGAACAAATAAAGCATAACAATACGTATGTACATACACTAAAATATATTATGTGTAGACTGATATTAATCGGATTCAAAAATTCTTACTCAAACAGAAGTAGAAGTGACATAAATATAATTATTTCTTCTATTTTTGAGTTTCTACATTAAATAACTAAAAATAAATTTAATTTTCAATTTTTACCCCCTCACTTAGTAAAAGAAAATAAAAACGTGACAATCGCAACTGAATGACTTTCGGCTATCATAAAATATTAGCCAGCCAAAGTTGAAATAATATGGTTTCGTTCTATGAGGTATACGAGCCCCTTCCCATTTCAGATGCCCAAGTATTGAAATTTGATTTTTCTTTAGTTACAATATTACGATAACACTTATTTGATGATATATTAGTTTAAACATTTTCTAACAAAGTATACTTAACAATATTCAATAAAAAATCCAACTTTACCGATATCATTTGAAATTACTAACAAAAAATTAAAAATGTAACAAATAAGAGTTTTTAATTTAATTGGATAAAATCAACTTAAGACAATTGGATGTAATTGTCAAACTCTACTTTCTACATTTTGAAGTTAGTTGCGCGTTGTGCTTAAAGAAAGGGGGGAGGGGAGGTGTGTATTGAAGAAAAAGTTTTTACTTTTTTTTTTTTTTCCTATTTGGAAATTTAAACCTGGGAAAAGGAAAATGTTTTGGAGTTGATGTGTTATATGGGCCGAAATCTTGTCAGAACATAACAAACAAATCCCGGTTTTGAAGAAAAGTATAAATTCACAGTACCGATAGACGAGCATTACAAATAATTATTTTGAGCTAAGTCGTTGATTGAAATATTGGTAAAGATAGTCAACCTTACGGGATTATGCGACCCCGAAATTTGTTCTAAACATCAGAGGTCGGTAGTATCGCTTTGTGCTAAGAAAATACGTCAATTGTATTGTAGAATTTACAGAACAGTATTGCCGATAAATGTGAAATAGAAAACTGTAATTTTGCTGATAGTTTATGCTAAGGCACGACATTGTTGCCAATGCATCATGCCGTTGATTGAAATATTGGTGCATTGAGTCAATGTTGACAAACAAACAAAAACATGCGTTCTACAATATACAAGAATTTATTGATTTTTGTCGACGTACTAATTAAATGTGTGTCCTTTGTTATATATTTTTTTCTATTGTCTGTTAATTGTTCAATGTAATAATATTTATTTGTATCTTTCTTACGTAAGGTTATAACAATGGTTATACCATCATGACAAACACATATATGTACAAAGATTGTATACATACACATGTGAATAAAGTTTATTATTATGAAAAAAAACCTGCAGATTTAAAAGTATTAATTTCGTAAAGAAATCGTTGAAAAACGTTCTCCCAAAAAAAACAATTTCTTTAAATACTTTTGAAAATTCCATACTCATATATTTATTACATTAACATCGTTTATCCGTTGAAAATGTTTTAAAATCTATTAGGCTTACGCAAGTAAATTTCTAAATTTTGGTCATTGAAATTAAAATTTTTAACATAGAAACGCTATCCCTTTTTATGTTGGAACGAATGTTGAATTTTCTTATATTACAATCTAACGTACTCAACTGTTTGCATCTAAACAATATTATAACAAGCCTACTCATTTACTAAAGGTGTTGCTAAAAGTATGCAATTGTAGAATTTCTGACTAAGCCGATAAGGAATGTGACTCATAAACGATAATCCGGAAGACTCCTCGTAATACATTTGTTTCAATATCAACTTTAGGTGTACTTATATTTTAAGATATGATAAACGCATTAAAGAAGCATCTATGCAAAGCTTAATGATTATCTGTTTATTTGTTACAATGAAAATATTACAATCAAGATTGGTTTTTAAGTATGTTTGTAAATTATTACTATTATTTTTAGATCAGTTGGAATTGTAATTTTTGAAACAATGTTTATAATTAATGAGCTATTTTACTTTAATTAAACTATTTTAATTCGAAACCATGATATTTTGATACAGTTTCAAAGAGTAAAATCTAACTTTTATCTCTACTAACAGATAACAAAGTGTCACTTTTCGTAAATTATTTTTTTCCCTCGGGAAAAAGTGAGTACTATTTTTAACACCAAATTTCCCTCAATAATTTTCTAATTCTATTGTAATATGATTTTTCAATATTAAATCGTCATTTATTTCGTCACAGAAAAGAATAGTGTATTATACACGTATTATCCGCACCGCGTCGGGAGACAACACACCTCAAGCTAAAATCTAGTACTTTTATTTTTAGAAGTAATAGGAATAGGTTTTATTACCAAGTGAATTTAAATTTGAAGGTCTAGTGGAACCCACTTTCCCTAAAAAACACGGTAACTTGTTGCCTTTTGAATTGAAAAATTTGAAAACCAATTTTATTTAAAATCCTTTTCAACTGAACACGTAAAACAAGTAGATACAAAAACCAATAATTTTGCGTTTCTGAACTCTAGTGGTATTTCTCCCAGTATGTTCTACTTTATTCCTAACGAAGTTATTAAATGACAAACAAATGTCAACATTATTATTTGCAAGTTAAAAAATAAAGTGCAAGCATAATTTGTAAAATAATTGTTTCTTATTTATCTAACACCGACCAAACCAAACTGTTTTAACAAATAACGCTTCGCATGTATTTTAGTAAATTATTAAAAAAAACATTGTCATTAAAATCCAAGATATGTATCATCAATGGTATTATTCATAAATGAAAAATTCGTCACTTTTAATTACTAGTTAATACGTTTACTAAATATTTGAAAACGTTGCAACATTGTATTGACAAAAGTAAATTTTACGGATTGTATGTTGCGCCATTTTACAACGGTGGAATAAATTGAACTATTCTATTTCAAGAATCGTACACATTATAACTTAGCGCTTCAGTACAGGTGAAAAAGTAAACAAAAACGCAACCCAACATGCATATGTGAATTGCATCCGTGATACAAGCAAATACAAGCGGTTGACTATCTTTACCAATATTTCAATCAACGGCTAAGTTGTGGGGGGGGGGGAAAGTGGGGGGGCGGGAGGTGCTCCACGACTGTTATAGAGGCACAAAAATTAAGATTTGGATTCTACAAAGGTAACATTATAAACTATAAAAATTCATTAAGTTAACAGCAAAATTAGTTTTCAAAAAAAAGGTGACAACTGACAATTTTTAGGCCTAAGAATAAAAAGAAACATAACAGAATGGATTTGCTAACAATGGGGTGTCGAAATCGAGTTATTCGCAAACCACATTCAGACTGTTTGAAAAGTTAAATTTACCGCTTCCGTAATAGTTTGAGGAAGTATGTCATACAAAGTAGAGAAAAACTTCATTTTATAGGTGAGATTGTCAATGCAGCAAAATTCTTGGTTATTTAGAAAATTACTAACCCATCAACAATGGAGGAATATTTAACATGAGCTACAGAAAAAATCCACTGCTAAAGGACAATTTCTGAGATTAACCCTTAACCGGTATCGTGATTTTTAGCATCGTAAGTAGTATCGTCGGGTCATTTCGGACCCGATTTTTTAACACTAAAATGACAGTTATACATTTTACATATTTAACTATTTGTGCTTGAATTTGACATCGGAGATATTAATAGAAGCTGTATATACAAAAACAACAATATTTTATAATTTGTTTTATTTTGAAAGTGAAAAACAAAACGGGTGCATTTTTCGGCTAACACTTGGTAACGTTGACAAAGAAATAGAAAACTTAAGCTCAAAATTTTTACAAAAAAATTTTTGGCACAAACTGCAAAGATAAATAAACAAAACATGATTTTCAACAAAATTTATATATTTTTTTTCATATATAACGATATGTCCAATGACGTTCAATTGCACTTGGAACAAACAATTTTGTTGGAACTATGTCCTTTACAAACATGATTTTTACAATTGCTGCATATGTTGCGTTGTTTATTATCATTATTTGAAGGACATAAGAAACATCTACGTCGTTTCCTTTGTTGAGGATTTACATTTTCATTGGGATTATCTACATTGGCTTGTTGAGGAGTATCGGTCAATCCAAGAATTTTCCGTATTATTGAAGGAATTTCTCTAGGTAATCTAGTTTGAACCAGTCTTCTTTTCATATGGGGTTCTATCAGTATTCGACCAAGTTGTAAAATAAAATCCCGTCTGCATAATGTCGTGTTCACATTATTTGGAGCTGCTTTATATAACACAAACGCATTGACTGAACCTATGTTCATTAGGGCATACCAAATTGCACAAGGCCATCTTCTAGTTCTTCGGCCAGTATTGAAAGAAGCACATTTCTGGTCAAGTGCATCTACACCTGCTTTAGTCATATTGTAGTCTAATATGAGATCAGGTTTATTTGAGATCTTGTCTATTTTATTGTCATGGTGCATGGATGAAAGTAATAACACATATTTGTTTGGCTTTGGCACATAAGAAACCAGAGTTTTAGTACCAGTGAAAACAAAAGTACATGTATCTATTGGAGTTTTTCTTTGGTCTCACATATTCTGGTATTTCCCTCTTATCTTTACGAATAGTACCAAGATACGTCAATTTGTTTTTCTGAAGTTCGTCAACTAATTGTATAGAAGTGAACCAGTTGTCACCTGTGATATTTCTGTTGGTGTTTTGATTGGTTCAATCAATGTTAACACTGTAGATGTGGGGATTGATAGTTTATGTATATTCTGTTGCGTTGTTTGAACTTTTCCAGTATATACAAATGCATTCAAAAGGTAATGTGTTTTAGAGTCACATAAGCACATAATTTTCAGTCCATACTTGTTAGGTTTGCATTTCATATACACTCGAAATGCACACCTCCCGCAGGAATCCCACAAGCATCTCATCCACGGTAAGATTTTCTCCGGGACTGTAGCATTTCTTACAATTTTCTATAAAGGTGTCAAAAATTTGTCTTATAGGATATAATCTATCCGTTTTCCTTTCGTCTCTGGTACTCATGAGATCAAATCGTAAAGCAACTAATAAAAATGAAAATCTTTTCTGGGACATTGTGCCACGAAATATATCTCTGCCAGTGCCATCTGTCGCGAATAGGCTCTCTAGGTCTTCATGATTTGATTTAAATATTGATGTAAGGTATAATAAACCTAAAAATGCCTTCATTTCAACAGCGTCAGTATGATTCACGTAAGAGGATGTTTGGCCATAGTTAGACGATAAATCAGAAATTTTTTCATTTGTGCATTCAACTATAATATCTATCATATCATCAGTTATAAGCAGTGACCAATATCCCATTGGTGTGTTTTCAGCTACATTTTTGCATACTGCTTTAGACCTGGCATGTGCACAATGATATTATGAGCTCGGGTACGACCAACTACAGAAGGATTTTTGACCATTTGTATCTGTTTTACCGTATACATAACACTTATTTCTATTACTAGCATCGCTCTGTTGGGTTATAGTTGAGGGAATATCATCTATATTACTAGACGATGCAACATCAATGTTCGTATCAATATCAATTTCTTCCTGATTTTCAACAATCTCTGGCTCAATATCATATTCATCTTCAGAATCATGATCAGAATCATCAGTTGGAGCATCACTTATATCCCCATCATCATCAAGTAAAAATTCTTTTCTTACCTCTTCTTCAGTATAACGTTTTCCATCAATAACAATAAAATCCATCTCAAGAAAAACTGACGTTACTAGTATCGTCGGGTCCAAACAGACCCAAAAATCGACAACTACAAACTTCGGAGGATCTCGGCGCACTGTCAACATACGTGTATGTTGAAGATACTATTTTATGAGAAGTCACAAGAACGTCACTGCGCACGTGCATTTTCAGCCAAAATACTGCGATAATATGAGGCGCCGGGGTCCGAACGGACCCGATGATACCGGTTAAGGGTTAAAGTTGAAACTGCAGGAAATATGGGATTTATTTATCCCAGAGTTTTGCGAACGTTTTAATAAATACTATGTTACAAATAATTTCTCTGTGATAAAAATAAAGGCGATGTTACTCAGTGGTAAACATAATAAGAACATTTGTGATATGTTATTTATTTATTCACATTCTCTGTAATTTGTTCTAATTTTGTAAATTTATTGAATTTTATGTATTATGTTTAGTTAAAGAGGCTAAATAAGTTAAAAATTAATAATAAAAAATATTTTATCTGGTGCTTGATTTTTGCCCTCTGCAAGATTTTTGTAAAAATTTTAATGGTGGGCCAACTGAAATGAAGGGCCTCGTATGTTATTCATTATCTTGAAAGACGTCAATATTATGACAAAGTTTTTCTTCGATTTATATACTGCCGCAAATTAGCAGCTTTCGTTGCATAGATCAATATTTTCAGAGAGCATGAGTTAATATTAGAAAATATAGGAATAAAAAACAAGGTACTCCAATAATTTAAATCTAATTTGGTTAATAATAATAATAATACATTCTTTATTAGTCTGAATGGTTAGACTACTGGGCGCATATTCAGAAAGACATGAAATGTCTTCTGTTCTTACTTATGAACCCAACTAAACTCAATAATAAGAAACAGAAAAAAAGCCAATAATGTGTAGTAAACATACTAACTCACTATGTATAGGTTCTTATTTTACTCAATTTGTAATAGTTTTACTTTGAAATTATTTGCAGACGCTGCTTCTACATACAGGTATTAAACTGTTTATAGATATTGAAAGAGAATGATCTTTTCAAAAAAATTTCGTCTTATGTTGAGGACGTGTAAGTAGTCCTTTTGATCTGAGATTTAAATTGTAAACATCCAGTACAAAATCTGAGGAGCTCGAACAAGTAACTAGGTTTTTGGGTTTTTAAGATCTTATAAAACAAGGTATTACTCTGAAGAAAGCGTCGATTGCGCATGTTTAACCAGTTAGCTTCTTTAAGTTTGTGGCCTATGTGACACAATTTCTTAATAACATAGATAAAACGTAGACATGAATTTTGTACTCTCTATATTCGATCGGCATCAAATTTAGTTAAACAAGGTTCATAAACCGGACTACAAAAATTGAAAGTTGAGAGTACCAAAGCGTTACATAAGTTTAATTTTAGTTTTCTATTTAAAAAGTCACGATTAGTGTACTGGGTTGCCCACTAAGGAGGGCAGCTTGCTATACCTGGAAAAGTAGAAGTGGTAAAGGACCTGAGCAAAAATTTTATTATTAAAATAACCAAGAGAAATCATTGGAAATTATTTTCAAGTTACTACGGTGCCCCCCAGAAGGCGCATTTCACCTCTTAAATACAAGAATCAAGATTTGTACGGATTTTGAATAGTAAACATAACTTATAATTTTATGTGTTTTAAAGCTAATGTAAGATTGATACTTTTTTGTTCAATGACTTTTTACCATATCTCTTAAAATAAAGTAGTGGGGGCGATCATCGATGTCTTCAAATAACTTTAAAACGGTTAAACGGATTTCAATAAACTAAGTGTCCTTGAAAAGGGTATTTTAGAAGGTATTAGGCGTGATATTAATGTAAATGTTTTTGTTTTGTTTGCCGCCGCTAGATGGCGATCTTTGACATAAAACCAAAAATAACGTATTTTCTCAAGAAAATTAAATGGAACGATATTATTTTTTTTTGTAAAAAATAATAACAAAATACACTTGTAAGAATCTAGTAAAAACCACAACTCAATATCTTTTTCCTAAGCTAAATTATTGCAAAATAACTGTAACATGGTAATTAACAACAAAAACAAAAATTATAGCAAAATAACTTTAACAAAGTAATTAATAACTCAAAATTAACAAAATTTGGACACATTATACATCATCTATAACTAACCCTCTAAATGTTCAAAATGACACCCATTATGTTTAAAGCAGGATTCAATTTTTTGTCTTGTAGCCAACACGTTGGTCTCAATTTCAGCCGCCGAAAGGCTACGAATGGCGTTTGAAATTTGTTCAACCATGTTCTCTCTTGAAGTGGGGAGTGTTACATAAAGTAAGTCTTTCAATCGTCCCCACAAATAAAAATCTAAGCCAGTTAGGTCTGGGTACCTAGGTGGCCATGGAAATACACTACCCCTTTCTATCAATTTTCAGGGGTAAGCTTCAATTAAAAACTATTGCACCCTTGCTGTAAAATGGGCTAGACATTCATCATGGCGGAAAAACATGTTACGACTAACAGAAGTTCGAGTTATTCCTAGATCCCTCGCAATAGTCTTCGTAGATATATTAAGATTTACTTCTACATATGCCAATTCATTTATAGTATTTTCGTCTGCTCTACCCCTTCTCAGTCTTAAATATTTAGGACAATGCATGCTTCCATTTGTTCGGACGCGATGAATAAGTTTAAGTAAAACTTTAATACTTGAATGGCATCCATCAGGATACTCAACCAAATATACTCTAGCTGCAAGTTTTGCATTATCATTGCCGAGAAAGTAAATTCGAAGCATATCAAAAACTTCCACAGGTTGAAAGGGCATTTTTTTAAATGTATTGCTCCCACAAATGTAATGGCACAATTAATATATTTGACACTGACAAATTATCTTTCAACTTTTAAAAGTTCTGATTTTCAAAGCATACTTGTTTTTTTGTTTTTGTTATTATTTGCCTTGTTAAAGTTATTTTGCTATAATTTAGCTTAGAAAAAAGATAATGAGATGCGGTTGTTACTAGATTCTTACAAATGTATTTTGTTATTATTTTTTACAAAAAAAACTAAATTGTTCTATTTAATTTTTTTGAGAAAATGCGTTATATTTGCTGTTATGTTAAAAAAACGCCATCTAGCGGCGGCAGACAAAACAAAAACTGTTACATTAATAGCCCGACTAATACCTTCTGAAATACTCTTTTCAAGGACACTAAGTTTGTTGAAATCCGTTTAGCCGTTTTAAAGTTATTTACATATATTAGAAGACATTGATGATCGCCCCCCACTACTTTATTTTAAGAGATATGGTAAAAAATCATAATACAAAAAGTATCAATCTTACATCAGCTTTAAAACACATAAAATTCTAAGTTATGTTTACTGTTCAAAATCCGTACAAATTTTGATTCTTGTATTTAAGAGATAAAAGCGCTCTCTGTGGGGTACCGTAGTAACTTGAAAATAATTTTTAATGTTTTTCTTGGCTACTTTAGTAATACAATTTTTACCCCAGGTTCTTACGACTTCTACTTCTCCAGATATAGCCAGCTGTCCTTCTTAGTGGGCCACCCGGTACAACACCTTCAAGATTCCTGCACCTTTTTGAACCAATTTAGTTACGTGATCTTTAAAACGGAGCTTAATATCAACGTGTAAACCAAGATTTTTTTCTGATGTCGTTGGATTTATTCTGTTATTGTCAATGAAAACGTGAGATTTTTGGGAATTGATATTTAAACAGCGATCTTTCTGAAGTTGAATGATGGCATCTTTATCTTTATTTAAAAGGTCGGAAACATTAGACGAGTCTTGGGGAGAGAAACCTATGTATATCTGTGTGTCATCCGCATAACAATAAACGCTACTATATCTAATTAATTTAAATAAATTAAAACTGCATATAGCAAATAGAGTCGGCCCTAAAATTGATCCTTGAGGAACTCCATGACGTACCTCTAACCCAGGAGACATATTATTATTTATTTTAACTTTTTGTTGAGTCCGCCCCAATATGATGCAATATAGCCAACAATATATTGTGGGTAATCAAGTCAAAAAGCTTTAAGTAGTCCAACATAACTAACTACCATATTATTATAATCGACATTTTTTAATATATCATCAGTAACATTTAGTAAGGCTGTTGTACAGCTATGACCTGTTCTAAAACCTAATTGAAACGGCGGCAGGATATTGTAAGCAGCGAGATGTTCGATTAGGTGATGGTTAACAATTCGTTCAAAAATTTTAGAAAGTACTGATAATATGCTTATTGGTCTTACATTACTTTCATTCACTGGGTTTGATTTTTTCGGTATGGCGAAAATTACTGCTTCTTTCCACTTTGATGGAATTTGGCCATACTCTAGGCAGTGATTTATAATATGGGTTAAGTATGGAAGAATTACAGGTAATCAAATTTTTATGATTTTTACGTCAATACCGTCATAACCAACTGAGCGGCTAGTTCAACTAGTAATTATACTAGATACAACACAATCATTTGTAAGTGTGAATGAAGGTTTGTTGCTAATGCCGTCTTTAAAATTATGGTGTGGAAGTATATCAACGAATCAAATTTTTATTTGTAATGGGCTTAACTGAATTAACAAAGTATTCATTGAGATTAGTTGGAGAAAATATATCAGAAGGAAGCTGATTTTGCTTATATTATAGATATTTAGGCGTTTCAGTGCTGACCAAGTTACTTTTATTGATGCATTTCTTAATTTAATTTGTAAATATGTTTTTTCTCTCTTTTGATAGCTGCTTATACGTAGTTACGTAAACATTTGTAGTAATTCCAATAAAAACAAAAGTTAAAAAGTATCATACATTCTTCTTATAGAAGAAACACATGCCAAAACATCAAAGTATAAATGGTAATATAGAAGCGCAGTGATCAAAAAACTCTACTAGAGTGTAAGACTATTATTCTATTTCAAGTCATTGTATAAAATACTATTAATTTTTTAACAGTTAAAGGTGTTTTTCCACGACATACTTAGAAAACGGACGTTTCTTCTCTACAAATAGTGAGGAAAAATTCGTTTTTCCTCCTAGCGAAGAAAATAATGTCGTGTTGCAAAAATAACTTCTTTAATTAAAATGTAAGAAATTGTGTTATCTAGAACTATATTGCGCTTACCTAGTACTTACTTAAACAATTTAATTTAGTATTTAATCAGGTTTGTTTAGATTTAATATCTTATATTTCGACTCTAAAAATTGCTACCCTACTTTTCACTTGGTTAGAATTACGCGGCTGCGCTATGACAGATTGAGACCACACCGATACTACAGAATACTGTAGCGAGACTGTGGAACCCACCTATTTTCAACTTTTGCTTTTACGTACGGAAATGTGACGAAATTATATACTAACTATTATACATTTAAAATGTTAGATAAATTGTTTTTCCTTTCCCGTAGTCATTTTTTATTTCCGTTTGTTTGTGACCGCGCTTAAGTAACGACGCAAAACGTAGACAACGCGCCTACCTGTCACCAAAGACGTCAGGCTTGTTCTCAAACTGCACGACGAGGTTCGACGGAAGTGGTAAACTCGAAGCATTCATCAATGCCATCACAGTCTTCAAGGACTGCCAGAAAATTAGCGACGAAAATGCCCTCAAAGGTTTTCCAATAATGCTTGACAAACCAGCCATCCCATGGTAGCATGAGGTCAAAACGACAACGGCCACATGGGAAAAAGCCATCACCAGCCTAAAAAATACATATGGACTAAACAAACCAACCCATCAAATCCTACAAGAAATATTTGCAACCGAACAGAAAGAAAACGCCGAAATCTTCATCTGCAAGAAGAGGGCTCTCGTTTTAAAATTTCCGCAGAAACAAGACATGGTGTACGGGTCACTACACCAGAACATAAGGAAGGCCATCCCAAGAAATAAATTAACAAACTTCGCGGATTTTCTGAAAAGTTGTGAAAACTGGAAGACGAAGACAGAAACCATAATGTATCAGAAGACAAACGAAACAAAACACAACAATAAACAACTTTATGTTCGGTAAGTACTCAGGTCACACCAAAGAAGAATGTAGGAAAAGAAAGAAAACCGAGACGTTGAGAGATAACACAACGTTACCAAACCCAACAACAACCGAATTACCTGTTATGGCTGTGGTGATCCTGGAGTAATAAAAAGCAACTGCAACAAATGCAACAAGCAAGAAACGGGAGAAGTGGGGTTATTCTTAACTAACACAATACTCATCGGGAATACTTCAAAACCAATAGTCGAAATAACGGTGAAAGGAGTTACGGTACGCGCATATATTGATACAGGCGTCAAACAAAGCATTACGGGAAAGGTGCTATAGAAACAACTCGAGACCAGGGATACCGGTTCAAGAGCCAAAAAGTAAACTTGGTACTAGCTGACCGAGAAAATAGGCGCAGAGAAGTTCTGAACACCTCAGTAGATGTCATCCCAACCGAATTCATCATCCTGCCAGAAGCACAGAATCAGATACTGCTGGGAATTGACTGGATCTTGCCAATGATGAGTGCGTACTTCCACTCTCGCCCACAGAAACAATTCCCTTTCAAAAAGAATCCGTCAGAAAAGGCAGCGCCAGTGAGAAGGACACAGGAAGGAGAAGAAAAAACAAGCGCGACTTACACACCTTAAAATTGAACGGAAAATTAAAAAATGTAATAATATAAATATATGATCTAATAATTATTGAGTTTGTTATTTGAAAACTCTCTGTATATTTTAAAATAGTTGTCCTATCCAAAATTTCAAAAGTATTAGAATAAAATTCTCCTAAATTGAAAAAAGCCTTTTCGAATAGATAATTCAATTTATGTTCACTAATCTAAAATACTTGGTTGTAAATATGGTTTATTGCTACAGGCATCGAAGATAGTATTTCTACAACAGTAGCAAGAATACCAACCAATACTATAATTGAAGTTTTACATAATCCTGTTTAGATGGAAATAAATTTAAAAAAATTAAAAAAAGTCGAACGCGCAAATAAGTCAATGGTCTGTGCTTATGCCAGTTTTCGAATTCACAAAAACGGATTAGACAATAAAAATTCTAAAAAATTATTTTTCAAGAGTATAATAAAATCAAAAATGAAAATTCTTTAATAAATAGCGACTGCGTTGTTTTATGATTTAGTTGCAAAAAGTTAAATTGTTTTATTACTTGAGTTCACGTGAGAGTTTTTTATGCAAAATTTAACTACTTATTTACGTATTCAACAAGTTGCAACAATGTTGTTGTGGCTGCCTACCAATAACCTAGAACAACCAACTATTTTTTGCAAAACAAATTAATTAGATAACTATTAAAAAAATCTCTTTGAAATTGTTTTTATAATTTAGTTTCGTTAAACAAGATAATTAGTTAGTTTCCATTTTGATCTTTAGTAAAAACTTTTAATTAAAACAAAGTATTCTAGGTAGTTATTAAATTAAGTTATTTTTTACAATAATTACATATTTTGTTGCTGCTGCCCAAATACTATTTGGTTCAATATTATTACCTTTAATTATAACGTTTATTAAAAATAATTGTGAATTTACTTAAAGTTACGTAACAATAAAAATTCCCTACACTTAAGTACACAAAAACATTCTCATAAACGTTCAGGGTTACACCACTAGTATGTGCACAGTAAATAGATAATTAAATAATGCGGTTAGTTACATAAACAACAATTAAATTAAAAAATAAACCAATTTATTTTGGATGGCAAAATGTGGTATACAGTTTTTCAAAAAAATCTTACCTAGTACGTTAAAAGATTAACAATCCAAGACCACATGTAAGACTGAATACATTTAGATAAAAGTTTAAAAACACCTTCACTCATAGGTAAAACGCGTTGTTCAATGTCCGGAAAGTTTAACTTGTTCGCCTCGAATAATTGTCACTTTCATTTTCAACTTTATTAACAAACTCAGGTTACAGAACACTGACACGAGTGCATTAGTAAATTGTTTATTAATAATAGATTTTATTTAATTTGTTTTTATGATTAAATTATTCTAAAGTTTTTACAGTGTTATAAAAATATTGGTTTGTCTTATCTGTGGCTTCCTCTTAAACCTCATTACTGCATAGTAATGACTCAAAGCTTTACGATAAATATACCGGTATTGTAAATTATTTAAAACACTCAGATACAATGCTAAAAAAAAGATAATTTAAATAAATCAAAAACTCGGAAATTGTATAGTTCTTTATGTATCATAAACTTTGAGACCTGTTGAAGTTAATCACTTTTTAGGTGTACATATAGACCTTGACTTATATTATTATACAGCAATTAAATTAAAACGTTTTTTTCTTTTTAAAAGTCTACATTTGTCTAAATTATACATTTAATTTAATTATTATTTTTTAAATTTGTAGCATTGTTTTTATCAACATAATTTGTTGAATTATATAGGCGTTCTCAGTAGTACACAAAAATAATGGGTATTTTCATATACTTCAAAAATCAAAAATTTAAATTAATATTACTTAATACTAACATTTTCGGTTTAATGGACATAATAGCATTAATAAAGACAATGCAAATATTTGACTAATAATTCGAACGTCAACCTTTGGTGTCACCTCTTATACATAGGTAGGTACTATACTATACATTGAATTGTGTGTAATAAATATTGGTCGGCACAGATTTATGTATAGTGAAGTATAAAATTAGAAGAACAAACACTTTTAATTATATTACATTATGAGTTCAGTCAACTTAATTATATAAAATTGCATAAAATTTGTTCACTATTGTTCTATAGTTAGTTATGTAATACATACTCTGAATTTTAAATGAAACACCAAATTACCAATGATAATAATGCATTGTTGAAACTAAATATGGTATTAAGACGTGTAAAATATTCACCGTTCACAGTTAAAAAAGTAAGTGTGTTTTTATTTATTGTTTGCGTAAAGTTGACCAATACTAAAGCACATGGTTTAAGATTCTCAAGCCATCTCGCAATGATGAAGTTAAGCGATTTCTGAATCTCAATTAAGAGCGCCTTTGAAATACATAACAATCGGTGTACGATTAAATGTTAATTTTGATTTTGCGTAATAATAATTATTTAAATTGGAACCAAAATTACCAATTAAGAAGATCAAGTATTTTTAAATACTACCTACTATTATTTTGCAGCAAATTATAAGTAATTTAATACTACAGGTTGAATTTCATACAGTAGTGTTTAAAATTGATTGCATCAGTATCTTTCATTTCTAAAATAAAAAAACATTAACTAAAAAACATTTAAGCAAAGTGGAGTAGTCTATTAAGGATTCATAAATACAAATTTTTCCGTACACCCAGGTGACGAATTGTTGGAAAATTATCTGTTTAGAGCACCCCTCGCTCCTATCGTCGTGCTCGAGTGCAACAATAGCCGCTTATGTAACGTGTGAAATATACAATTTTTTCTACTTTGCATCTTAACTCTAGAAAAATTTAAAAGAAACTCGTTGTTTAAACTTTGACATTTAACTGATCTTTTTTACGAAGTTGGTACTACATAAATTTGTCGTCTATTAAATTTGAATTAATCATTCAAATACCAACTTGAAGTACAGAACAGTAACGTTATAGATAGACTTTCAGTGACTTTATAACGACACTGATATTGAGTCCTTATAGTCCTATTAACGTTGCAAAAATGTATTTTTCTATTTTGGGTCGTTTACAGAGCTATAAAAGCACCCAAATGAGTTCTTTTATAGAAAATTGAAAAAGCCCAAAATAGAAAAAATAGTATAAAGAATTCGTTTCAGAAGGCATTTTAGCAACTCGTACTTTCGAAAACTCTTCTGAAGCTAGTTCTTTAATATAATATTGTTTGTCTATTGTTTATCTGTTTTCAGTTTTTATATAAGTACTTATAAGACTTGTCACAAATATTTTTATGTAAATCTCAAACTTTTCATTGTAAACTTGTTAATGGGATTATACTTCTTTAATAAATAATTTACCAAAAAGACATTTTTCGCTATAAAAATAAAGCGAACAAGTAAAGTGTATACATTTAACTTATAAACACTCAACAAAAGAAGAAAAAAGTTCTACCTTGAGTTTAATTAGTTGTACTATACATAAAAAACACATGAATAAATCATTCAATAAATATTCTTTTTAATATTTTATTATTAGTATGGATTGTTGTTTGCTATGATATGACGTGATTTTAGTATTAATTTGATTAGGGATAATGATTAAGCATGAACAGTATCTATCTTTGTTATTAAAAATTTTCGTTGAATGGTCAATGATGACAGTTTTTTTATTTTGGTTTAAATTCCACTAAATAAAACTCTAATTTAAAAAAAAATTAATATTGCCATTGTCGTAAAAGTTTTGAAAAAAAATTTTAAACGAATTGTTTCGTTAAATTACACTAACAATAATTTTCAAAAAATGAATTACTTTCATGGTTATCGAGACAGTGTTAGTAACTTATTTTTTGCGCGCCATGTTGGAGTTTAGAATTAAAAAAATTGTTTCTAGTTTCTACTTTCAATGACGTGCTATCATCTAGGTTTCAGATAGTAAATTATTGCGGTTGTATCTTTAGCGTTTAAGTGAATTGTGATTTGGGGTAGTGTCCATCCACCCACGCTCGTTGTTGTTGACACTAACTCCCTCAGAGTTGGGTCGTTGTCATTAATTGTGGGGTAAGCTAAAACAAAAAGCCTTTTGGATTGGCGGGAGCTACATTCCGTATTAGAACGAGTGTACTACTAGTTTTTAAGTCACTGCGTATACGTGGCGTGTGTACGTCGAGTTTCCTTAATCAGCAATCTTAAATTGGTACGCTACTTTTATTTTGGGGTTGATAAACGAAAAACTGAACTGAATTGCAACATACTTGAACGCGAACTATAACTAATTGGTTATTGCTAATGCACGCAAGTTTCATGCGACAGACTCTATCATTTCTCATAGATACTCCTAATATTTTAAATTGTATGTGCTATATTTATATGTCTTTTGTCTCTCTTTGATTAGTGTTTGTTGTAGCGTGTTAGACCGTTGATTGAAATATTGGCAAAGATAGTCAACCGCTTGTATTTGCTTGTATCACGGATGCAATTCACATATGCATGTTGGGTTGCGTTTTGTTTACTTTTTTCACCTGTACTGAAGCGCTAAGTTATAATGTGTACGATTCTTGAAATAGAATAGTTCAATTTATTCCACCGTTGTAAAATGGCGCAACATACAATCCGTAAAATTTACTTTTGTCAATACAATGTTGCAACGTTTTCAAATATTTAGTAAACGTATTAACTAGTAATTAAAAGTGACGAATTTTTCATTTATGAATAATACCATTGATGATACATATCTTGGATTTTAATGACAATGTTTTTTTTAATAATTTACTAAAATATGCGAAGCGTTATTTGTTAAAACAGTTTGGTTTGGTCGGTGTTAGATAAATAAGAAACAATTATTTTACAAATTATGCTTGCACTTTATTTTTTAACTTGCAAATAATAATGTTGACATTTGTTTGTCATTTAATAACTTCGTTAGGAATAAAGTAGAACATACTGGGAGAAATACCACTAGAGTTCAGAAACGCAAAATTATTGGTTTTTGTATCTACTTGTTTTTACGTGTTCAGTTGAAAAGGATTTTAAATAAAAATTGGTTTTCAAATTTTTCAATTCAAAAGGCAACAAGTTACCGTGTTTTTAGGGAAAGTGGGTTCCACTAGACCTTCAAATTTAAATTCACTTGGTAATAAAACCTATTCCTATTACTTCTAAAAATAAAAGTACTAGATTTTAGCTTGAGGTGTGTTGTCTCCCGACGCGTGCGGATAATACGTGTATAATACACTATTCTTTTCTGTGACGAAATAAATGACGATTTAATATTGAAAAATCATATTACAATAGAATTAGAAAATTATTGAGGGAAATTTGGTGTTAAAAATAGTACTCACTCATGTATTATAATATTTCGAAATGTTTTTAAATCTTTTTAATTAAGTTTGAAAAAGCAATCTATAGAATTGCGAAACGTCACATCATAAATATTCAATCATGTGTTTTGACTTTTGCGAATAGGAGGAGAAAAAATTTTTTTCCTTTTACAATTTAAATAAATTAAAATTCTTTTTGAATTTAAATTCTTTAATTTATCTAATCGTTGCTTAATATCACCATTTTTCGTTAACGTATTACAATGTTTTTTATATATGTAGTGACTTAAATAACCCCAACATACGACACTGAACAAGATTCTAAAGAACTATTAATTACGACATTGTCTTCATTGATTTTGTTCTCCAGACAGGTTCTAGACGATCTCTTGTTTCATTATTTTCTACACTTTCATTTCTCCCACTTTTGTTATCCTCTTCCTCATAGTTAGTATTAAATTGTTCCATCTATACCATATAGTATCTCGTCGTTATCTTTTCACAATTCCCTTGTTCTATTGGTATTTGCAAGCGAATGTGCATGTTATGTTGTAATGCAAGCCTAAATTCGCGGCAGACGGTTGGGCATTATAACCTCCTCTAGCACGAATCATTGAAAAGCATTTTCTAGAAGATCTTGATTTATTCGTGACGTTAAAAAGTACAAAGTTCCTTCTCCCTTTAAGTCCTCCACAGACTTAAAATTGAATTTATAGTCCATTGGAAACCTGCGATACAGTATATATTTTCTTTCTACACCGTTCTCATAAAACTTGATGGAATTGAAGTATTGTACCAGAACGTTTCAACGTTTCGCATGGCATGTCTTTAAAACTGAAAGACCACGCTTTAGGGATTCGGATCATTTACTGAAAACTATCTAAACAGTCAAAATGTTGTTAATTGTTTTAAAAAAATGCAGTATCTAACGCCGTATTACTTGTTAATTGACCCGTCATCACAGCACTGCTAATTGCTGCAGATACAGAATTGCTAAATACCTGAGCGGCGTATTTAACACGCATCTTTGAAAATTTGATGGGTTAATATGTTTGTCCGTAATTTTAACATGGATCTTGCTACACTGCTACACTATCAATATAAAAGTGTTGACAAAATCGGTCCACTGAATTTTTTATTGTTGACGACTATTTCCAGTTTGCTGTTCATGACATTGTTCCTTAAGCTTTTTAGTAAATGAGGAGGATCATACGCTACATATATTTTGTTTTGTCGATTTGAATTGTTGGATTTTCTTTTGTGGCGCCTAGACAAGATAGAGCACTTCTGTTATTAGATCCTTGGTCCAAACTAACGCTCGAGGTTTCAATCCAATTTGAAACAACTATGCATCACTTGCTTTATAAGAGTACATAATATTTCGCTTTTAACTGAACCACTACTGAGAAAATAACAAAATGGAATTTTCCAATTATACAATATTCCTCTCAAATAAAAACCAATCCATGGTTACTTAAAACGGTTTACGTCCTAATTCCCCTAAATCTTGATATCCTTCGACGTAGTCCCAATATTGGTTATAATTTAAATTTCGTTTTAAAGTAATTTCGTCACACATTACCACGCACTGCTTTTCTTTGTCTGTCATTCCTTCAACTTTTTTTAATTTTTGTATAAGAACATTATTTGTCCCCGATCTTAAATTAACAATTTTCAACCACGACTTGATTGTTGAAATTGCTGGCAAAACAAATCCTAAATGGTTCAACATAAATTTGTAAGCGGTAGGCGATTTATAATACAATGATAATGCCAGTTGTTTTCTGAATCCTTCCATGGAGTTCGTGTTCGATGAAAACATTGCATATTAATAAATGTCTTCAAACCGGTTTTTGTTTTTTAAAGACCCGAAATTGTGCTGTTTTGAAGTTTCGCTTCAATCTAAATATTCACACTTTTGACTATTCAATTTATTTTAAACTTTTTAATTTTAAAAAAACGGTTGTCTGTATAGGTTTATCAGAACTTATACTTGCACTGATTGTTGCACTTTGAAGAACATTCACAAAGAGGCATCACTAACTGAATCGGCGTTGTTCTCAATTTTTCTTATTGGCTGACAGAAAATAGTTGTAATTACGTTGCAAATACTTTCCGCTAAAAATATATTTCATAAGTTCGCACATTATCAGATTTATAAACTGTCAGAACTTCTGGTGATTTCTGAGTAGGATTTCTTTCTAATCGCAAAGACTTCGATGTATCCTGTTTAGGTTCATCTGCAATCAAAGCAAATAATTGTATTTCTTGAAATTTGGGCTTTTTAAAAGAACTTTATTTATGTATTGGCAAAATTTTTAATAAAAAATGAAAGTATTTCTTGAAATTGATTTTGTAATTTGTCTTTGCGATACCAGTAGTGGTGAAAGATTGAAGACATGAAAGTGGTTAAAAGTGTTATGTAAAAATTGAGTTTTGAGAACGTTAAGATACTTCTCACCACTGGGTACCTACCAGACCGCTACCAATAAGTATTAGCAAATTGTCATTGCTGAACAAAAATTATTACTTACCCGAAACAAACTTCTTAGGAACTGCAGTAATATTAAGTTTCTTCTTCGCAGCGGAAGGATCTCGAAAACTACTAGATTCAAAATGCTTCTCACAGATTAATTTATTTCGTAATAAATTAAGATCATCTAGTAGTACTAGCTTTGAATTACCACAATTCATCACCCAATTTTTGCATCTATTTAGACAATTAGTAGGAAACCGATAAAAGCTGATCGTCGGGCAATTTTTCTCGAATTATTGCAACCGTGATATACACAGCGATGACACGCAATAGTATTACTCATTTTAATGGATAAGTTTTTAAACCAGCAATCCGATCTTACATGTAAATAATAACTACCGAAATGTTTTAAAAATCAAAATCAAACTCGAACCGAAAACCTCTTAAACTGAGCACAACAGGAAGACTAAAGCTCAGGAAATACATACTTAAAAACCAATCTTGATTGTAATATTTTCATTGTAACAAATAAACAGATAATCATTAAGCTTTGCATAGATGCTTCTTTAATGCGTTTATCATATCTTAAAATATAAGTACACCTAAAGTTGATATTGAAACAAATGTATTACGAGGAGTCTTCCGGATTATCGTTTATGAGTCACATTCCTTATCGGCTTAGTCAGAAATTCTACAATTGCATACTTTTAGCAACACCTTTAGTAAATGAGTAGGCTTGTTATAATATTGTTTAGATGCAAACAGTTGAGTACGTTAGATTGTAATATAAGAAAATTCAACATTCGTTCCAACATAAAAAGGGATAGCGTTTCTATGTTAAAAATTTTAATTTCAATGACCAAAATTTAGAAATTTACTTGCGTAAGCCTAATAGATTTTAAAACATTTTCAACGGATAAACGATGTTAATGTAATAAATATATGAGTATGGAATTTTCAAAAGTATTTAAAGAAATTGTTTTTTTGGGAGAACGTTTTTCAACGATTTCTTTACGAAATTAATACTTTTAAATCTGCAGGTTTTTTTCATAATAATAAACTTTATTCACATGTGTATGTATACAATCTTTGTACATATATGTGTTTGTCATGATGGTATAACCATTGTTATAACCTTACGTAAGAAAGATACAAATAAATATTATTACATTGAACAATTAACAGACAATAGAAAAAAATATATAACAAAGGACACACATTTAATTAGTACGTCGACAAAAATCAATAAATTCTTGTATATTGTAGAACGCATGTTTTGTTTGTTTGTCAACATTGACTCAATGCACCAATATTTCAATCAACGGCATGATGCATTGGCAACAATGTCGTGCCTTAGCATAAACTATCAGCAAAATTACAGTTTTCTATTTCACATTTATCGGCAATACTGTTCTGTAAATTCTACAATACAATTGACGTATTTTCTTAGCACAAAGCGATACTACCGACCTCTGATGTTTAGAACAAATTTCGGGGTCGCATAATCCCGTAAGGTTGACTATCTTTACCAATATTTCAATCAACGGTTAGACTCTAAGTAAAACCTAGTGAATTCCTGTTGATCGGTTTTATTTCTCTCCGTTACCCAGCAGGTGGCGCTTCGTTACGCAGCAGTTATTTCTTTTAGTTTTCCCAAGGACCTTCCCCATCTCACCGACTTAGGCGAACACTGCTGTGTTAACGCTTATAAATACGGGATCTTTTTACGCATTTCGTGCGCTACTTCGAGCCCAATATTATTGTGTTCTTTCTTTTCTAGGTTGCATCACTAGATCCTTCATTTTATTTTAGTTCTTAGTATTTGTGAACTGCAACCGTTATAACTTTAATGGAACAACAAACTTTTGTTTCTAAACATTTTTTATTACACAATAACGGAAAAATTCGATTTTTTCAATAACAGAATTTGCCAAATTATTCCGAACAATTTCAGAACTGCTCGGAATTTTCCCAGCATAATTTGAATCTGAATCATAGTAAACAACTGTACATCATTGCCCATTTAACCAAAATTGTATATTTATTAATAGCAAAGACAATCCTATTCAATTTGAAACACACTATGCAGAGTTATAAGAATAAGGTAAGAATATGGAACAGCTGTACCTATCTCAAAATGGCAAAGCCTAAAAATTTGAGAAAAATGTCCTTATAAATATTATTCCTGCACAAAACTAAACTAATTATTTTAATTAATTTTTCGTATACATTTTTTAATATTATAATTGTCACATTTTTAACACAAAGTCAAAAACGTTCTTATGTGCGTTCCCATTTTAAATATTGCGAGATAGTAGTATGCCCTTATTTTAGACGTAATACACATTAAAAATCCAAACAAGTGGCATAAAAAACTTTCACACAAACTTAACAACTAAACCACAAACCAGCTGGTTTATGAACTGAACTGGCTAAACATGGAACAGCACCTCTATTAAGCTAGCAGCACCAACTGGGCAGAATCAATTTAAACCTATTACATTATTTAGTACCTATTTTGTACTAATTTGTACCGCTAATCAAAATTTTGTACCACGTGCCGTAACAGAAAAGAACATAGCGCTGCTAGCTTAGCTTGCAGTTATAAAATGCGCGGGACAAAATTGAAACATTCACATACACAGACGACCTAACTGCATGTTGTAGTAGTTTAGACTTTATCATTGATTATAAAATACGAATTTTATAATCAATGACTTTATGCAATCAACTTGTTTCTAAGCGATCGCGGACGTTTAGCGCTACACGGCGCGGCGCAGCACAGCAATGTTGACGCATCTTTATCTAAACTCACACGTTTCGAGTTACTGAAAAAAATCATATTTACTAGCTGGTGGCAATAGTTCAGTCAAGTATATCATAATCAGTACAATTTAATGCCTAATTAAAACAATACTATTTTTTGAAGAATCTTAAGGACACGGGTTTTTGTGATTCGTAGAGCGTTGAAAAAAAATTTTTTGATGATTAAGGTGGGATCGCTTTGTACGTAGGCAAAAATGTTAATAATATTTTCTTAGATTTGTGATCTATGTACTCTTATAAGTGCTTAAATATACTACACGTTTGCGAGTCTCCCGTAATTAATCTTGAAAATACGTCGTGAGAAAAAAGTCTTCTTTTTGGAAATTGTATTCCATATAGTCGCGCCGCAATTGCACAATTTTCGAAACATTTAAAATAAAAGCGTAACGTGTTAGGTATATGTTTTCTGCGTTATTAAATGACATATTTTTTAAAAAATGGATTAAAAGTTAAACATAAGCCACGTATACAGTAACTTTTAATAGTTTAGAAGTTATAGTTGCAGTGATTTGTTTTTTCGCCAAGGTTTGATCCAACGGAAGTACTCGAGTTTTTAACATTTTGTATAATAAATTTTAAATAATCTAATGGCAATTAAGATGCTGAATAATCGTTGAAGATAACACCATTTAATTCATTTGTTTTAGACAAAACAGTTAAACAAAAAAATCTCCTAATACAACATAAAATGTTTTTTGAAACGAGATCAAAAATATTCAAATAGGTCAAAAAAAAAAATAAAAATTCTTCCTGCCTTATTACGACAGGTACGAAAAATGGCATAAAGTCATATGATACCATAATAGCTATCAAATGATATCTTCAAAAGTTATATCTCATTGTCCAACAATCCGAGATATCGTAAACTTTATGTTTCTTTTTAGCAGTTACGCCCTCTAGTAGTCAATTTACAACTTCAAAATAATTTTCAGCTATTTCTTTTTCTCATTTTATATAAAAGATTTTTTCTCAAACCACAAGGTTTTACCATGTTCGAGATAGAGCCTAAAGAAATTTGATACGAAAAACCGCATTTAAATGATTAAGTTTGGCCCAGAAAAAGAATATAATTCTACCTTTAAAGCGTATGTTATTATTATGCATATCATTCCATGAACAATTCGTTGAAGTACGGATGGAGGTGCTATTGAATTTAAAACTTTATGATAAAAAGTAGTAGTACGCAGAAAACGCCGCTGATCCATGTGTAGCCAGTTCAGTTCACAAACCAGCTGGTTTGTGGTTCAGTTCGTTAAGTTTGTGTGAAATTCTGTCAAACTTTTTTTATACCACAGATTAAACGATAAGCAGAAGTTTTGATTTTTTTGGATTTTTAATTGCGTATTTACGTTTAAAATAAGCTCATACTACTATTTCGCAATATTTTAAATGGTAAAGCACATAAGACCGTTTTTTGTTTTTGGGTTAAAATGTGACAATTATAATAAATTATTTAATGCTAAATACGTAATTGTACATGAAAAATTAATAAATTATGTATTTTAGGTATCTGACTATAAACAAATTATAATTAAAGCATGCAAGGTATTAAATAGCGCTTGTCTGAAATTGTTGTATTCAATATGCCCCTGAAATGCAAAGTAAAAACCAGTTCTATACGGGCGAAAGTTGGTTAAAACAAACCTTATGGAAATTTGACAACAATAGAATAATAAGTTTCAACTACCTAAGGGTGAGCGGTTCTCAATATTTTTTAATATTTTATTTGTTACAAACAAAATTTGATTTATTAAAAGTCATAATGCATGCATCAATAAATAGATAAATTTTACCGTAAGTAAAGGATAATACAAAAATACACAATAAGATTTCAAAGCATACTTTTAATATGTAATTAGGAACAAATATAATTAATTATTGCTACACTTGGATACTATTTAGAGATCGTTGTCACTATCACTAAAAGTAAAGTGATCGTCTTCTAAGTCACTATCCGTATTTACAGTAAAAATCAAAGGTCGCACATCGTCTATAATTTGTTCACGCTTGTAGGTGTCTTTGATTATTTCTTCTGTGTGAGTTACACAGCGATTCCACACGTCTGGAGTTATTTTAGTTAATGCGTCGTTCCAAGTTTTAAGCACGTCTTCTTCTTTTCCTGAAGTAGCGCCTATATGGTCGTCGTAAAACTTCTTCGCAATTCCCCACACCAATTCAATGGGATTGAAATGGCAATGATATGGCGGCAGACGCAGAACTTCGTGGCCGTACTTTAATGCCATTTCATCGACAACATATTTATTTACGGAACCTCGATGGTTTTCGTGCACTAATTGTAACAACTCAGCCTTGAACATCATAGTATCAAATTGTATGTTTTACTTTTTAACCACGCTCTAATATCGTCTTTGGTTGAAGAAGCTGTCGGACGCTTTTCATTTTTGCGTGTGTGGTAGGATGCGTTATCAAGAACAATGATTGACGGCTGTTTAAGATTTTGTAGGATGCATTCCTCAAACCACTTCTTAAACAATACCGAATTCATATTATCGTGGTAATCTGCGGATTTCTTGGTACTAGAAAATATTAAACTGCCCCCTTCTATAAAACCATTTCGGCCACCAGCATGGACAATAATATAACGTTTACCATCGGAAGCTTTAGTAGGTTGCTTTAAACTTTTAACACTGTCATCTTTCTTGCACCTCTACTAAAATCCATGTTTCGTCTAAAAAGACGAATTTTGGACTGTAGATTTTTAAGTACTTCCTCAAAAATACATTACGCATGGAAACCACATGGGATTGCTCGCATAATCCTCGTCTGTTATCGGTCTGCTTAAATTTAAAACCCATTTCCTTCAGTACAAGGTATAAGCTTGATCTGCCAATATCGCAAACATATTTCAATTTTAATACGGCTAACAATGTGTCCAGAGTTATATGCTCTTTCTTTGCATACATATCATAAATCAAGTCTCGGATGGTTTTCTTTGTGGTCTCTGGTAGGTTCGTCGTACATTTTTAGGCCGGCGATATGTAATTCTCTTTAAATCACTTGCACTTATTCGCATAGAACATGTCCTCGCCACTGTTTGTCTGCTTACTTGTACCGCATCCGCCGTTGTTTGCTGAACAGCCATTACTGAAGTAAGTGGCGCACCATGATTCTTCTCCTTTTCAAAATAATCGTACACATTCAACAAAATTTTACGTTTAGCTTCAGTAGCATCCATTGCGCACGGGTTCCATACGAAAATAAGCTGGCGCAGTGATTATATTGCAATATATATTTGGAAAAACTTTCCTTTCATTATTCCACTAATTGGATTTTAATGGATTCCTAAATTCTTCCTCTTCATTATTTGTGAGCAATAATTAATTATATTTATTCCTAATTACATATTAAAAGTATGCTTTGAAATCTTATTGTGTATTTTTGTATTATCCTTTACTTACGGTAAAATTTATCTATTTATTGATGCATGCATTATGACTTTTAATAAATCAAATTTTGTTTGTAACAAATAAAATACTAAAAATATTGAGAACCGCTGACTTTTAGGTAGTTGAAACTTATTGTTCTATTGTTGTCAAATTTCCATTAGGTTTGTTTTAACCAACTTTCGCCCGTATAGAACTGGTTTTGACTTTGCATTTCAGGTGGATATTGAATACAACTATCGGTCGCATTCTAAGTGGATTTTATTTTACGACTTAATCTCTTATGTTACATTTTTCAGCAAATAAACTATAGTACCTACTCCTATAGAAGGCTCAACACGGTGGAGGAAAACTAAACAATCTTGCTTAACAAAGTTGTAAAACGTCTAATGGTGGGTTCATGCAACCAAAATATAAGATAAGGTATATAACATAATTTAACCCAAACCTTAAGTTAAACTGCTAACTTAAAATACAACATTTCATGCAATGGAATTTTAACACAACGTAAGGTAGAAGTTGACCAACTTTTTATAGACAAGGAAAGAGGGATTTGCTAAAGTGAGGTTGGTGAGGGCTATGAGAGTGAATTGTTATGAACTTGAGCAACGTCAACGAAAAGACATGCATAAAACATTTGTAATTTGACATTTTTATTGTAAAAGTTTATAACATTAAATTAATTCTTTTCATTTATTCTTACAGTAAATATCAATTTTCCAAATTTTAAGTTTTTTCACCAAATTAGAAGATCTTTCTTGATTAAGTCTTCAAGTCAGACATTTCATTTTGGGATGTGGCTAAAGTTCCAGTTTAAAATAATTCGCTTTTACATCATACTATAATTGTTTTTTTTTTAATTTCTCGTTATTTACCTAACATTAAGTTTAGATTGCATGAACTCATCATAAGGTCCATCAATAACAGAAAAAACTACAGGTACCTATACAACGTGAATTAAATAGGTTGCTAAGCAATACAATAATAGTATATTCAAGAACTAGTTTCAGAAGACGTATTTTATAAGTCGTTAAAATGCCTTCCGAAACGAATTCTTTATACTACTATTTCTATTTTGGGCTTTTCAGATTAATTTAAAAATAAAATTTCATGAGTTTTTAATTTCTCCTTTTTCTAGGTGATAGTTTTGAAACTTCTAATCTATAAAATTCTAACTTGATTGATCCTTAATATCTCATTATTTTGTTTTGAGAGGAAGGTTTGAATGAAAGAATGTGCATTGAACTTAATTGTAATGCAAAAACATATCTCATTTAAAGAACTGTTACGTGTGACTACCGCATTTACTTCGTGTTGTTATAAGGAAACAATTGAGACAAAATTTATTTTCTAATGTACTATACCAAAAACTAGTTTAAATAACCGAAGTATGAAAGAATAACCTATTTGTTCAGAACCCCACATCGCAACCAATATGTTGTAGAAAAAACAGGATTATCTTATAATTATGAACTGAGACTATGGTCCCGTGGAATACAACGGGATTCAAAATTTCAAAACACTCATCTAAGAGAAGATAATACCATTTTAATAGAACATATAGATATTCAAAATTCTTCTATACAATCAGCTTTTGCAAAAGACCAATTATTTATATTTACAAATCTAAAGACTTAATTCATACTTTTAATTGCAATTATTTTTCTTAGATTTTTTTAAAATTTATTTATATTAGAACAACTAATTTATTATTAAATGATCAAACTAATTTCAGGGA
Source organism: Abscondita cerata (assembly GCA_030710515.1). Classification (NCBI taxonomy): domain Eukaryota; kingdom Metazoa; phylum Arthropoda; class Insecta; order Coleoptera; family Lampyridae; genus Abscondita; species Abscondita cerata. Next base: position 301,907 of record JALBCR010004389.1, on the reverse strand, counting down.
CCTTGTATTAAATTATTCTTAAAGATAAATTAAAATCGAATTAAATTTAAATTTAAACTTTATTAAATTTTTTACTTGTATCACATGAGCTTAAATTAATTCCGGAAATTAACCACATGCGTGAAAATTTTGAACTTATGGTTTAGATTTAAAATTACCTCAAAAAACTTGTAATTCTATTGGATGAATAAAAGAATACCTATACAAAAATGACAATAACTAAAACCTTAGGTTAGTTTTTTTTTTATTTTATTCTCCAATAGAATTACGAGTTTTTAGTGGAATTTTAAAAGTACTACAAGTTAACCACATTAACAAATCTAAATCAAAAATTTCATACTTGTGTTAAATTTTTTTGATGACGCTGTTTGCGAATAGATTCGTAACGCATTGTATGTATGTAAATATTTGACATACTATGTATATATGAAGTCCTGACAGTCACCTCTATACAGGGTGTCCCTAAAATGTATGGACATTACTTAACCACAGATTCCTGGGCTCAAAATAAGATGATTTAACCCAACTTACCTATATCCAAAAGTGCTTCGTTTAGCCAGTATTCTGATTCAAAGTTCAAAAGAAATTTTTTTATTTTTCTTATAACAAAAGAACGGTTTTGTCGATTTTGATGATATTTGGTATTGCACTCCTAACAGATGTAGGTCATCTTTAAGGTGATCAGTGGACCATTAGTGTACGAAACACGGTAACCCGGCAAAACCACTCAAAAACTTTTTAATGTTAAAGCCAATAAATTTTCAAAAATAGTTTCAGAAAGAGACATTCAATAGTAATCTTTTTTGTTATTTGTTAATTGATGAGATCTTTTAAGGTTTAGACACAAAAAAATAAAATCTGAGGGACCGCGCACTGCATTTCTTAAAATAGATATTATCTAGCAGTCTGGTATTCTAAAAAATAAATGATAATAGCTATTGGTTATCAATTGTGAAGCGACTCAAATTGCTGTTGGTGTTAGCTAGTGATCTTTAACAGTGAGTATTCTTTGTTATTTACGTAGTGATGGCTGTAAACTACACTTATTTTGAGCAAACGAATATGATGATGGTTTAGGATATTGCGAAGAAATTGTGGGAGAAGTGTTAGAGTGTACAACGAAAAATTTCCAAATCGTCGCGTGCCCAATCGTCAAACTTTTGTAAACATTGAAAGACGCCTTCGCGAAACAGGAAACCTTGCATCGATCACAGCTGATCGTGGACGTGCTCGTACAATTCGCACACCCAGGTTAGAAGAACAAATTCTGGAAATAGTAGAAGATAATCCAGAAGTAAGTGCTCGATGCTTAGCATTGCAAGCAGGCGTTTCAAAGAATGTTGCTCATAGAGTTCTTAAAGAACAATTGCTATATCCTTATCATGTACAAAACGTCCAGGAGCTTTTGCCAACTGATACCATCGCGCGTCTTGAGTTTTGTAGGTTCATTCAAGAAAGAAGAGCTAAAGATGTCAATTTTAATAGCAAAATTTTCTTTACTGATGAGGCATGTTCACGAAGAGGGGTATGACAAATTTGCACAACGAACATATATATGCAGCTGAAAAACCACATGTCATCAAGCAACGCCACTTTCAACATGAGTTTCGAATTAATGTATGGGTAGGGATAATCGGCAGTTTCATCATAGGCCTTACCCGATTTATTAGAACACTTGCCGTTAAATCTTAGACGCGACATGTGGCTTCTACATGATGGAGCACCACCACAGTTTACATTGAACGTTCGGAATCATCTTCATGTACAGTTTCCTAACAAATGGATAGGCAGAGGAGCTGATGCTCCTGCAAAATGGGCACCTCGTTCACCAGATTTAAATATTTGCTATTCTTTTGTGTGGGGAGCTCTAAAGAGTAAAGTGTATTCTCATTCTATAAACACACAGGACGAACTGTGGGCCAGAGTACAGAACACTTCACAGTCCACTAAGAATGATGCAGAAATGTTACAACGAGTACAGTTCAATTTTTTGCGTCGAATCAACCTTTGCATCCAGGAAGGTGGTGGTCACATTGAGCATTTAATGTAGATCGAGTAAAGTACATACCTACTTGTCACTAATAAATATCACAACAAAATGCCTTATCGTCATTTATTTTTAGAATACCAGACTGCTAGATAATATCTGTTTTAAGAAATGCAGTGCGCGGTCTTTCAGATATTATTTTTTTGTGTCTAAACCTGAAAAGATCTCATCAATTAACAAGTAACAAAAAGTTTACTATTGAATGTCTCTTTCTGAAACTATTTTTAAAAAGTTATTGGTCTTAACATTAAAAAGTTTTTGAGTGGTTTTTGTCGGGTTACCCGTGTTTCATACACTATTGGTCCACTGATAATAACTGACATCACCTTAAAAGATGACCTACATCTGTAAGGAATATCAAATATTATCAAAATCGACAAAACCGTTCTTTTGTTATAGGCAAAATAAAAAAATTTCTTTTGAACTTTGAATCAGAATACTGGCTAAACGAAGCACTTTTGGATATAGGTAAGTTGGGTTAAATCATTTTATTTTGAGCCCAGAAATCTGTGGTTAAGTGATGTCTACACATTTTAGGGACACCCGTATAAACGTGGTTGCTGGGCTTTCTCGCTCTCTTTTATTCTTCTTCTTATAACTAAGATGAGGAGTTATGCAATGGTTTTCAAACCGAAAATTTTAACACTCTTTTTTTACTTTTTCCGACGAATTAGAGTTAGCACGTTATAATAAAGCAAAAAAAAATTCTATCCGAAAACCGGCCGACCGTTTATGCGTATGTAAACAAGATTTCAAAAACCACCAGTTCGATTTTTATAAAACTTTGTACACGGACGGTATTTATAATTTCACAGGTTTGATTAGATTTTGGGTATAATCTTTTTAGCCAAAAGACACGTTATCCTACATAGATTTTCGAATTTTTTAAAATATTGGGAAAAATATTTATTTTACACATTTTTGTTTCAAATAAAAGTGACACTAATTGTTTTAACAATATTTTCATCAATATCAATTATACAAAAAAGTTGAGGGAGAAAAGTTGTTGAAAGTTCTATTGCCTATAGTTTTGTTTGAACCATTTTTTCTAGGGGCCGATAATGAAATGTTTAATTCTAATTTATAAATTGCTTTGCGGTGCACATTTTCTTCATAAATGTGGATTTTTCTCTATAACGTATCTGATTTTTACTCCACATCTTATAAATAAGATGTCAGGAAAACCGTAGTTCAGATTTTTATAAAACCTTGCATATCAGTTTTAAATTAATAGCGCAGATCTAAACATACCGTAACACGTTAAATAAAATTATTTAATACAAGTTGGCCTAGTAATAATAATTTATTTGTGTACGTATTGTCATTTTTGTACGTAAGTTTTTCTAAAATAAAATTTTAGAATATTCCTTAGTATTTTGATCTATTGATAAATAATTATCATATTTCTTCATTTAATTTGATACATATACACTGACTTCCAGAAAAATTGCTCAGCCACGATTTGTAATGCACTCATTTAGACGGCTTGGCACGCTATCAATCAAGTGATCTATAGCTGCTTGTGTTTTATCGTCCCAAGCTTCTTGAATCCGTAGCTGGAGATCGTGCAAGTTATCTGGAGGGTGTGGTAAATTACCTAGTCGCCTGAAGATCATATCCCATACATGTTAAACGGGCGACTAATCAGGTGACCAAGCAGGACATGGGAGAACAGCAATGTTAGCTTCTTCTAAAAACCGTGTTATAGCCCTTGCCGTGTTAGGGAGCGCATTATTCTGCTGGAATATGGGATTTTGCACTCCCTAAAGATATAGAAGCTTAATGGGTTGTAGCACATTAGCAATGTAATCAGCTGCGTTTAGGTTACCGTTAATAAAGACCAAGAGTGATCAGCTACTATAACATATGCACCTCATATCATAACTCCTTGATTGAGGGTTGTGTTGCGTTCCATAAAAATGTTGGATTTTTACGTTCTCCACGCGTCTGTCTGACCCTACTACAACCATCGTGGGCCTACGAGCAAAATCTGGACTCGTCACTAAACACGATTTAATGCCATTCTTGAGCCCAATTAACTCTTTTGTTGCTCCACTCAAGTCTGCGTAGACGGTGAAGTGGTGTAAGAGGAAGAAATAAAAATGGACGATATGAACGCAACCCATAACATCTTATCCGGCGATAAACAGATAACATTGACATTTTGAGTCCTACACCTCTTATCCAATCATTTGCAATTGATAGAGTTGTTTAAAATCTGTCTCTTGTGACCAACACGTTAAGCGACGTTCTTCTCGATCTGTAGTCCTCAGAGGACGTCCAGATCCCCGGCGACAATGTTGAACCTCTTCCTTGAATCATTTGAACCAATATCTAAACACCAATGAAACATTTCGGTTTACACGACAAGCAATTTCTCTTAGCAAAAGTCCGGCCTTTCTCATACCAATAATACGGCCACGTTCAAAATCTCTTAATTGGACAAAATGTTGATGTTGACGTACTATCGGCATTGTTATCAAGTTTAGAATGAAATTGTGAACAAACAACAACAATTTGACACTTTGTTTCATGAAAATAGACGTTTCCTGAAAATTTCAATAAAATCGTTCAACAAATTCTAGAAGTTGCAATTCTTCTGGAAGTCAGTATATTTTAGTAGAATTATGACGGAAATGTATTCAAATGAAGATTTATTTAATTCATTAATAACTCTGTGCAACAAGGGTTTTGTTTATATATATTTTTCTGTATTAGAGGTAGTAGGTCATGCCTTTAAATAATCGTATGGCATTTGTTTCGCATAGCTGTCAAAAGTTTGCATTTTCGTTAAGTTTTAATGTTTCAATTCTTGGGTCATTATATTTACGACAAAATGACTACAATGCGCCAGTATAGATATTCAAGTAATATTTTTTGTTACGTGTGCTGTCTTTACATTGCTCAAAAACAAGTGAAACATCAAATTGTCTATCAAATCAAATTTACAGCTGCTTATGAAGCATATTTTGGTATGTCTGTTTTACATCAGAACGTTAACTGGGCGCCTCATGTTTCATGCGGTAGTTGCCGTTCAACTTTGAAGGCGTGGTATCGTGGATCTAGCAGAAAGATGCCAAGAATATGGAGAGAGCCCACTGATCATTCAAGCGATTGTTACTTTTGTCTTACCGACCTATCATGCTACAAAAAACCATCTGATCAAACAAAAATGAAGTATCCAGATCTTCGATCAACAAGTGCTCCTGTACCAAATAGAAATTATTGTCCGTTTCCCATTGCACCACTTACTGAAGCATCTGCCTCAACTTCCATACAACATTTCTCATCAGGAGAATATGTTGAGTGAGAAACTTGGGACGAAACATTCAAACCAGATGATGAACCCCATCTTGTAAATCAAGCTGATTTGACTGATCTTGTGAGAGATCTGGGTTTGACCAAAAAAAAAGGCTGAATTGTTGGGGTCACGTCTAAAGCACTCAAATTTACTCGATAAAGAAAGCTTTCGTTTATAGAAAACTACATCAAAACTTTTAACAATTTTTTGCTATGGATGGTGCTCTGTGCTACTGTACTGATGTTGGTAGTCTTTTTGAGGAAATGGGTTTCATTCATAAGCCTGATAAATTGCGTCTTTGTATAGACAGCTCTTTGAAGAGTCTGAAAGCAGTCCTTCTGCATAACAGGAACAAATTCCCTTCTATTCCAGTTGCCCATTCTGTTAATTTGAAAGAAGAATATAAAAATGTTATAATTTTGTTGGAAAAGATCTAATATAATCTTTATAAATGGAATGTCTACGGCGATTTCAAAATGTTAGGTTTCTATTTTAGGCTTCAGGGAGGTTACACCAAATATTCCTGCTTTTTGTGTATTTGGGATATCGTGCTGATAAAGAACACTATGTATACAATGCGAATGACCACTAATAAATGAACTAATTCCTGAAAAACACAATGTCCTCAATCTCCCGCTTCTTTCCAAAGAAAACATTCTGTTACTGACTCTTCATATTAAATTAGGAATAGTCAGACAGTATTAAAAACAGTCAGATGCATTTCTTTACATCCGATGTATATCTCCAAAACTTTTAAATGCGAAAGTTGAGAGTGGGATATTCACGGGTCCACAAATCAGGAAAACCGAAAGATTTAGAATCGAAATGTGCTTGAACCGGTGAATTTCACTGTTTCTAAAAAATTTTGTTGTCTAAATGGTCTATAAAACCTTCAAAATAAGATGTAAAAAAGTATTGCAGCGTATTATTTATGTATTCCACCATGAGGACTGTACTAATCTCAGGGTCATGAGTACCTATAATGTGATATTGTCAATATTTAGTAACTTTTAGTAACATGAAAAGAGGTGTTTCTGGTCGCTTGGAGTGAAGCAAAATCAGTGATTATTAACAAAGGTCCAAAAAATACATTCTTTCACCATATATTGAAAACCACTGGTCAAAAATTTTCCTCCATAAATAGATGTTCCCCTGGGTTGATACAAATATCGTCCAAACATCTTATCTTATATCTCTAGTAATAAAGAAAATAAAAGCGGTGTTCCATCTCGCTTTCATTTATTTATTTAATCGTATGGTACATTTAAATATTGTATTGTGATGTAAGTGTTATGTATGGTGCCCCAGAAGATTATAAACCTGTACAGTGTGGTGACGAAACCGTGTGCAATTGTGGATTGGTTCGTCTTGGCAAAGCATTTGCTTCAAGGTTTAGGAAAACCACTAAAACCTAAACGTGCCATCTCACTGAAACTCCATGTATATAGTATACAGTGTGTCTCCCGAGATTTTTTGGTGCTCTCTTAAAACAGACAAGATATATTCGATTTGAATTTTGAGTTTCTGAGGATCAGCCCTGCTTAGTTGAGAACTAATTTGTGGCATAATTTTAGTTTAGAAAAATCAAGGGTGCCCATAAAATTTTCAAAAGGATTTCAAAATTTTGATCTGGATGGAGATTTTCGGGATGGCAGTATTTGTTATGTAGAACTAATAGGAAACATCTTGGATAAATGATTACGTATTTCTAATCTAATTGATAATAAAAACTGTTTTTTGTAACGTAATAAGTTCTTAATTTGTGTAATGTGAATATCTTGAAAAAAGTATTCTGCATTTTTCGAACACAATCTTTCTGTACATATTCTGCATTTAATATTTGAGAAGGAGACACTACTATATAGAAAATGCATAAAATGAATCCACGCTGTTTAGTGTGAAACATAACACCAATTATTTCATTTTATAATATTACTTTTCTATGTAGCAAATTTCAAGAAAGTATGGAAAATTTTAATTTGTGTCACTTACTCAACATACCTACAAGTATGATTAGCCAGAGATTAGACTTTTGACGATCAATAACAGATAAAATAATTTCGTGAATCAGCTCTGTTACCGACGTTGTAGAAAATTAAATCAGCAGTTTTTTTTGTTAGTTGTTTTGCGTCGGAAATGTTTTAATTTAACACTGTACTAATAGAAATATCGATAGTTACTTTGTAAAATTTTTATTCAAGCTGGTACATTTTATTAGAGCGCAGTTTATTAGCTTGAAAGAACGCACATATGTTTAATTCCCAAGTTTAGTGTTTATGAAGATAAAGCCCACACTTTCGGATAATGCTTTCTGTCAACATTTGTTTGTACCCTACTAAAAATTGTCGCTAAAGGTTTGCTCTCGAATATCACACGCGCAATATGTAATAAGGGCCGCAGTTTGTAACGTTTGCAACTTGTATGTCTTTTCGGTGAAGTTACGAACAATTAAGAAAATTACATGCTGGTGCTTAGTGTAATAACGTAATTAAATTTTTGTACTTGTTAATAGAGAATTTTTGGCTGACGCAGTACCAATGAGAAAAACGCTTATGCGGATACATAAATTAAGTGATTACGAGTAGTTTTGAGTTGTTAATTAAGTTGAATGGAAAAACGTATAAAACGTCTTATTGACATCCCGAATAGAATTTTACCGTTTCAAATAAAACATACGTAAGATTGCCGCCAGCTGCCAAAAAAATCTTCAAACTGACGCTTTAATTTTGAGGGTTTGAGAGCGTAACAAACAAATGACTGAAGCGAAAACTTCGGTGCGATAAAGAAATTGCAGTATTGGCGCCGCTCAAGAAATAATTAGCATTTTATCCGGCGACAAACATAAAAAGGTTTCAATTCAGTAAAAAATAACAAAACGGAACATTGTCATTGTTCAACACTACATATATTTGCTTCTTCTAAATTAAGATTAAAAGTTAGTAGGGGAGGTCCGGCTACAGTGGCCATGCTGGTACAGTGGCCACTTCTTCGTAAAATATTAGTGAAATATCCGACAACACTGACATCTGGTTTGTGTGTATAGGTACCTTTAAGGATTATTTTCAACGATCGATGATTCAGTTGTTGCTAAGTATAGTAATGAAACACGTGAATTTTCTTTGTGTGCAGTCAATACTTATTATTTAATATACATTTAAAGTGTTCCCGAATAAACTTAAAAGTTGTTTTTGTACTTTGCAGTTAATAGGTGTAAGTGTCATCCTTGAAGATATTATCTTCATACTCGAAAAGGTAAGAAATTTAATTTTAATATATTTTAGGTTACGATGTTTGATAAAGTGCGATTTGCGAACAGTGGCCACATTTTTAAGTATGCAGTGGCCACTGCTTTTCATATTTTAAACCAGTGGCCACTGCACATTAAAAATGTGGCCACTGCTTTTAATATTTTTAAACCGATTGGCATATTATTATTGAAATTGTTAAAACAAATATAGTTATAATCATCATAATGTTACTAGTCATTTATTATTATATCGTTATCGTTGTTAAATAGGTACCGGTTTCAATCGGTTTTATATTTGGTTGCGTCAGTTTTTATATCAATTGTTAGTAGTAGGCAGGTATTAAGGGCATGTTCACATTACAGCTATATTTGTCTCTTTCAGAGGTTGCAGTAATGCCACGAAAAGGTTTAAAAAATACTGGCATTGGAAAAACCAGTGAAGAGACCATGAAAAATGCAGTATATGCAGTTTTTGAAAGCGGGTTTTCTACCAAAAGAGCTGCCATTAATTTCAATATTCCTCGCACCACCCTACGAAGATATATAAAAAAATGTAGGGAATCCAGAGAAAACATAAATTGGAATAATCCCAATTTAGAAGGTAGTCCACGCATGTGCCCAAATTATACAGTCCGAAAAATTTTTTCTAGTGAAGAGGAGCAGCAATTGTGTAGATATCTGAAAACTATGGCTAATTTACATCACGGTTTGACGCCCAAAAACTCCCGTAAATTGGCCTATGAGTTGGCAATTGCTAATAAAAAAAATATTCCGACACCTTGGAGCGAAAATCAAACTGCGGGAAAAGACTGGTTTACGGGATTTATCAAGAGGAACAAAGACATTGCTATAAGAACAGCGGAAGCAACTTCTCTGGGAAGGGCTATGGGCTTTAATAAACCAGTGGTTGATAAATTTTTCATGAACTTAAAGGGGCTTATAGAAAATATAAACTAAATGCCTGTCAAATCTACAACGTCGACGAAACAGCATTAACGACAGTGCAAAATCCCGGAAAGGTTTTAGCTGCTAAAGGCCAAAGGCAAGTGGGACAGATCACTTCAAGCGAAAGGGGTACACTCGTAACGATGGTGGGAGCTATAAACGCTATGGGCAATACCATTCCTCCATTACTAGTGTTTCCCCGCAAGTATTTCAAACACCATATGATCAAAAATTCGCCACCGGGAACTATTGGAGCGGCTTCTCCGTCCGGCTGGATTACATCCAATATCTTTGCAGAGTGGTTTAATCACTTCATCAATCATGCTAAACCATCTGCGGATGCTCCTGTACTTTTAATCATGGATAACCATGAAAGCCACATATCGCTGGCAGTTATAGAAAAGGCTCGACAAAATCATGTGAAATTACTAACACTTCCGCCGCACACCAGCCATAAACTACAACCGTTGGATAAATGCGTGTATGGTCCTCTGAAAAAATATTATAGCAACGCTTGTCAAACTTGGCTGCTTAATAATCCCGGGAAAAGGATTGTAATTTATGATATTGCTGAGCTTTTAGGGTTGCATATCCACTGGCATTTTGTGCGAAGAACTGCATATCTGCTTTTAAAGAAACGGGCATTTTCCCTTCAATAATATGATATTCAGTGACGACGATTTTATGGCTTCAAAAGTAACTGACATTCCTGAGATGGACCCCAACTTAAAACTAGTTTAGGAGAACCCCAACCTAACGCCAGTTTTGAAGAATTCCAACCAAGTACCAGTTGCGGAAAAACATGAAACCAGGTTTAAACACTCAAGAAAAAGAAGCTGTTTCAGAGGAGACTGTTGATTCTGACATTGAACCTGGACAGGACATAACAGTGCAAAAGGAAATGATTGAACAGAAGACACCGGAAAAGGAATTTATACCTCCAGAAATTGTACAGCCTTATCCAACAGTTAAAGAAAATAATAATACAAAGATTCCCAGAAAAGGGAAAAAGAAATCGACGGAGGTATTGACGGATACTCCAATTTACGAAAGATTGAAATTTGAAAACTATAATAAAGCATCTAAGCTGAGAAAAACAACGCAGCTGAGGTTAAGCGCAAATGTTTAGACGAGAATAGACATCAATTAATTGTTAAAAAGCCCAAACTACGAGAGATTGTCGATGTATCGAGCTCTGAGGAAGATGATTTGAACTTATCTGATTTAACAGACTCCGATGATGTTGATTGGTTTGAAGAAACTGATGATATCGTAAAGGATTCTAAAGATCTAAGTGACATTAGCGCACAATCCTTTGTCTTAGTCAAGTTTCCTACAAAAAGACTTGCAAATATTACGTAGGCAAGGTGTTAAAGAAAATTAGTAATCAAGAGTATGAAATTAATTTTCTACGAAAGAAAGGAAATGCGTTCGTTTTCCCAATCGTTGAAGATGCAAGTATTGTTTTCCTTAAAGACATAGAATTGCACTTACCTGATCCAAATTTATCCGGAGGAACGGCCAGAACAAGCACGACTTACAAATTTGCCATTGATATGTCTTTGTACAATGTCAATTAATCTTTGAAAATCATTTAGTTGTATCTCTTTTTTTGCATTTAGTAATGTAATATCCACTTAAAATTATTATAGGTATTTTTAAAGCAATGGTTGTATATATTTATTTTGTTAATCCAATTTTCTTGTTAATTTCTAATTAGGGAACAGTGGCCACCCAACTCTTACAACATAGGGCCACTGTACCCTACATGGAGGGTACAGTGGCCATTTTGTATATACTTACATAAACAAATTTTACTCAAAAATGACAGGAAATATTTGAGTTTTAGTAGTCAATAGTTAATATTGAAAGTGTTATGAATGATCCTAAGCAAATAGATATACAAAATTTATACAAGACTCAAAGTTTGAAGACAAAACATGACAAGGTGGCCACTGTAGCCGGACCTCCCCTACGAACATTATGTTAAACTTAAACTCATCAGAAGGGACTGCACGCTTTGGAGCATAGTTTTCTAAATGCACTGATGTTAATGTAAAAGCGGAACTTGTGTCGAATCATATCCAAAAGGTGATTGATTAACAAAGGCCACCAAAACCATTAAGAAGTAAGTATTTGAAAAGTGCAAATTAAGATGATGCCAACGTTTACTACATTGGGATGTATGAATAACACCTTACGATAGTATTCAGAAGTAGTTTACCATAAGTTTCCAATAAATTCTTAAAATATTCCTCATTCACTTCTAACTTTACAGTGACATTTGAGATGTAAACTGCACGTTGATGTAGCTCCATCAAACTAGAACCAAGAAGCGCAGAAATCTTCTAATGTTAAAATTTACAAAAAAACTACAGTTTTTAGAATGTGGAAGTATTGATTGAACATTTAATGTCTCATCGTACATGAAAAATCTGATTTGGTTGATATTTTATGAAGAGGCCGAAACTAATAACAATCCCTTTCATGTGTGGATTTTGATTGGCCCAAAAATGTAAAATATCCTTTTATTGATAATGCGTTCTCTTGAAAACTTAGCTTCGTCTGGTAAGTCTGGTAAGTAATCATCCGGTTTCAGGTGTTTATAAAGTTCTATAAATTTAAGGATGCATATTGTGGTTGGCCAGAATCTTTTGTACCGCTTAATAAGATTCGCCAAAGCATATGCTGTGTTTTCGATGCAAACGATATTTGTGGAAATAGGCTAAAAAGTTTACAATATTTTTTGTTTGTTTCATTCGACGTACCGCGCCTTGGCAAACTTCGATTTCCTTAAATTCAATCATACTTAATTGATAAAATTATCCTGTATTTGCAATAATTTTCTTTTGTTCGGGTTGCAAATCAATATACATTTCGATGAATTACCTACTGTATGTCCTTGCTTCAATTTTAACGAATAAGCAATAAGTGTCACCAAATCTTTATTTGAGTAATTATTTTGCTCCTTCATGTTCTCAAACAAATATTAAATAAAAAATCACATGGCTTTTCGTGGCCAACTAATACAAATTATGTAAGGAAATTTCGAAAACTTGACGAGTAATGTATATCACTATATCTTTTCAATCTCAATTTGAAAGAATCAATTTCAATTTTAAATTTAACAAAGTCAATTTTGTTATAAATTCACATTTAATGTAGTTTTTTTTAATTTTGTTGTTACCTGTGAGTGTAGTTGTTATTTTCACTTTTGTCAAATATATTAAGTTAATAATTCACGAATTCTTTAAATTATCCACCATTCTATCAGGTTATGTGCCCAGGACAGCTAGTTTAAAGGATAATTGATATTTTCGATAAGGAAAAATATATCGCTATAAATTGTAGATAAACTACGTTTTATATTTTCACGCAATGTCAATTAATAACTTACCTGTATTTGAAAAGCTGAAAGGTAGAGAAAATTACAGCACATGGAGATTTGCGATGAAAACATATCTTGAACACGAAGACTTGTGGAGTTATGTAGAAGGTACAAACGATCCATCGGCATCGCAAGAATTTAATGTTAAGTCAAGACGATATGTGAAGGCAAAATCGATGATAATCCTAATGGTTGATCATATTGATTATGTACACATTCAAAAAGCAACGACAGCAAAAGAAGTGTGGGATAACTTGCAGGCAGCATTTCACAATTCAGGTTTATCACATAAAGTGAACTTAATGAAAACATTAATCACCACTAACTTGGGAAACTGTGATACAGTAGAAGAAGATGTTAACAAAATCATCAGCACAGCACAGAAATTAATTAATATTAAATTTGACATAAGCGATGAATAGTTAGCAACTTTTTTGTTGGCAGGTTTAACCGACGAATACAAACCAATGATTAGGGCCATAGAAAGCTCATGTGTCAAATTAACAGCTGATTTTGTTAAAACGAAGCTTTTAGAAAAGTCAAAGCAACTAATTCAACTACTGTGGCTCTGTAAAAAAAAAAAAAAAAAAAAAAAAAAAAAAAAAAAAAAAAAAAAAAAAAAAAAAAAAAAAAAAAAAAAAAAAAAAAAAAAAATAAAAAAGTGCATTATTTTCAAGTTTACTTATGTCTTCTGGAAGTGGAAATGAAGAAAATAACTGGTATGTTGATTCGGATGCTTCAGCACATATGTCAAATTCAAATCAACTAGTAAACTTGAGACCTTCGATGCAAACATAAATTACTGTAGCAAACAATCAAAAATTTCAGTTACTGGTGCCGGTGACACACAATTACGATTTAACAATTATTTAATTGATGTTAAAGACGTTTTACATGTACCAAGTTTGTCAACAAATTTGTTGTCCGTGAGTGAAATCATAAAAAATGGTAACAAAGTGATATTTGATAAGTTAGGTTGAAGAAATTTATAGTAGTGATGAAGAAGTTGTAACTTCATCAAAACTAATTAACAATCTTTATAAACTCAATAATATACCGGGTGACCCAATAAGACTGTTCCTCGGCTATATCTCGGGAACCGTTCGTCGTATGACTTTGGTGTAAAAAAAATATTAGGTAAATCGGTCTTGAAGAATCGCAGGAAAATATTTTCAAGTTTTAAAAATGACCAACAGAGGGCGTAACTGCTATCTTAAATTTTTAAATTGCATTTTCTATAAATTTCGCATAATAAACAAAAATTTTTTTCACGTTTGTAAAGAGAACCAGTTTATCTATCATTTTCGTAAAAACAAAAGTTCAGTTATTTCAAAAACAAAGATGGCGGGGGTGTTCAATTGTTTTTGCAATAACCTGCTTTAACTTCTTAACGGTTTGACCGATTTTAACAAATCTGGTATCGTTGAAAATGAGCACACCATGACCCAAATTAAAAAAAATCAAAAAATCAAATATGACTTTTTCTTTATGATAAAGTAGCCAAATAACATCCAAATAAGCCAGTGAAAACCATTTTTCAAAATCTCGTTCCTAACCTCAAATATTGGGAAAATGAGAATAATGGATGTTTGAAGATCGAGGACCGCGAGGTAAATTTTCTAAAACTATTAAAAATTTAGCACAAAATGAATAAGATGTTAAAGAGACAATTGTGAGTCTAAATAGAATTCATTTAGGTATTATTTAAAAAATATATATCATCAGAACATTCATGTTGTTCCAAAGGGACTAAACGCATTTTGAACTTATTGTCACTTTAATATAACTCTAACCTTTAATTTAAAAAGTAAACCTAAAAACCTAAATAGGTATACTATATCCGAATTCGAATATGTTAGACCATCTATTTTGGAACCATTTACAAAGATTCTTTGTAAAATTTGATGCCCCAAATCTAGTACTTTGCGTAAAGTTTTAAGCTGTTTTTTTTGCAATATGGTATGTGGTCTTGGAAAAAAGAAAGATAGGTAGGTAGTTCAGTTCATCTTTTCCAAAAAAATATTTTATATTTGAAAATTAAAAAGTATAAGGTATAACTTTTTAATCGCAATAATGAAAAACAAGGTAAGTCTTGGCTTGGTTTTAAAGTAAAGTAAAAGCATCCTACACTTTAGGCCTTGGAAAATTAAAGAAATGGAACACGATGCATTATAAAATGACAGTCGTAACTTTGTAAATTATTTTGTTGTGTTTACATTCAGAAAGTGCAGTTTTTGAATGTGTAATCTTTTTAAAATTCTAACCAAGAAGCATTTAATATGCTGGCGATCTATTTTGAATGTTTTCAAAATGGGATTATTGCCGCTTGCACCTTCTATCCGACTCGACCGCAATACGATCGCCGCGTGTTTGTGCGTTTTAGCCCAGCTCCTGTTAACAACGGGTAGCATCCGTAGACCTGTCATGAATCGGAGAAATAGGCAAAATAACGAACAAAATGTTATTAACATCCTGGCATCCATAGAAATCAATCCCCAAATTAGTACTAGAGAAATTTCTCAAGGCTTGGGTATTCTTCAAAGTACGGTTTATCGCATTATTCAAACCCAGAGGTATATAAGAGGTATACCTTTTTTATAAAGTTTAATCTATTTCACACTCAAATTATAAACCCCCATGTTATTTTTACATTTTTGCTATTTTAGGCTACACCCCTACCATATCAACTTACACCAAGGCCTTACTCCTCCGGATTTCGACCCAAGGATAGATTTTTGCCACTGGCTATTAAACATGGTAGCAGAAAATCCTCAATTTCTGTCAAATGTGTTGTGGACTGACGAAACCACTTTCAGTTGTAATGGGCAATTAAGCTTACATAATAATCCGCGCTGGTTTGGAGAAGTCCAGCATCAAGGGAGATATAGTGTAAATGTTTGGTGTGGGATAATTGGAGGGCGGGTTGTTGGTCGGTTTATTTTGGACGGAGCATTAAATGGTCGAACATACCTACATTTCTTAGAAAATGTTCTTCCAATTTTAATGGATGATATTCCGCTGGACGTTCGCCAAAATATGTTTTTCCAGCATGATGGTTGTCCTGCCCATTATGCCCTTGCTGTTCGCCAGTATTTAGATGCCACCTTCCCTGACCGTTGGATCGGAAGAGGAAGCCTGTTCCCTTGGCCTCCAAGGCAAGTTTTTGTAATGTTATTTACAGTAAAATTGCTTTAGTATTTAACACAAGAATCTTTGGATGTTGCATTTTGGAATGATTCTGTTTATAATTGCGCACATATTAAAACTTATTAAATATTTCAAGGTCTCCCGATTTAACCTGCCTTGATTTTTATCTCTGGAGAAGAATTAAGGATATAGTCTTAGCAACAAGGCCAACTTCCCGCGAGGATATGATTGCAAGAATCAGGAATGCCATCTTGAACATCCCAAGAGCTGAAATTGAGAATGCTGTTCTTTCAACACATCAGCGTTTTCAGATGTGCATCCAAAATAACGGAGACCATTTTGAACACCTGGGTCGCCATTAGATTCCTTTTTTTTTCTTTTTATGGATTTTATTAAAAAACGGTTTTTTTAGAACCACAGACCATTTCATAAAAGAATTTCGTAAAGTAACTAAATCTTTGTAAATGGTCCCAAAATAGATAGTCTAACATATTCGAATTCGGATATAGTATACCTATTTAGGTTTTTAGGCTTACTTTTTAAATTAAAGTTTAGAATTACGAGAGTAATATTAAAGTGACAATAAGTTCAAAATGCGTTTAGTCCCTTTGGAGCAACATGAATGTTCTAATGATATATATATTTTTTAAATAATACCTAAATGAATTTCTATTTAGACTCACAATTGTCTCTTTAACATCTTATTCATAAAGAAAAAAGTCATATCATTCATTTGATTTTTTGATTTTTTTTTAATTTGGGTCATGGTGTCAAAACTAGCCCCCTGGCGGAGAAGGATTCAACTAAATTAACTATATTGATTCTTATTGCTTAAGGAATGCTCATTTTCAACGATACCAAATTTGTTAAAATCGGTCAAACCGTTAAGAAGTTAAAGCAGGTTATTGCAAAAACAATTGAACACCCCCCCGCCATCTTTTTTTTTAAATAACTGAACTTTTGTTTTTACGAAAATGAAAGATAAACTGGTTCTCTTTACAAATGTGACAAAATTTTTTTGTTTATTATGCGAAATTTATAGTAAATGTAATTTAAAAATTTAAGATAGCAGTTACGCCCTCTGGTGGTCATTTTTAAAACTTGAAAATATTTTCCTGTGATTCTTCATGGCCGATTTACCTAATAGTTTTTTTACATCAAAGTCATACTAAGAAACAGTTCCCGAGATATGGCCGAGGAACAGTCTTATTGGGTCACTCGGTATACAGGGTGCCCATAATCTATCTCATAACATGGGTAACTTTCTTAATATGCAAAATAAGTAATCGGTTAAATTAGGAAAGTTGGGCAGAATTACAAGCAAAATGTTAAACTTTTTTCAAATTTGACATGTCTTCAACTTTTGAAATTTTGTGAAAAAACTGAAAACAGTCGATTTTTAATGTTGTCCTGTTCCACTACTACTTACTTTAGAACTGAACTAAAAATGACATCTTATACATATTTTTACGTAGAATTCGATAAATTACTCAAAATGTCATAACCCTCTTGATTTTCGAGATATAACACAAACTTACATTTTTTAAATGACAATCATAGTTGGCTGTGATCTTATTAAATAGCTTTTGTTTTTGCGATTTCATTGATATAAGGTTCGATATACTTTACTCTTACATTTTTTTGTAAATGCTAAAAGTAGTTTATTGATACAATTAAGCTGCAAATAATACACAGCAGGCTATGGAAACAAATGCTTCAAACAAAAACCTGTTGAAACAAAAGCCTGTGTCGTCAACTAAATAATTTGATTTACATAAGTAAGTTGTATTATTCACGGTGATTTATTTTAAAAACATAAAATTCTCAAAATAAACAATGTATTCAAATGAAGAGAGAAACGACATGCTTTTTGTTATTATGCTAGCAACAGAAATAGTAATGAAACCAGTGAAATGTATTTGCAAAGATATATGGAAAGAAGACAACCAGATAAAAGACTTTTTTCCAAACTGGAAAATAATTTAAAACTATACGGATCATTTATGAAACCAAAAGCTAAGCAAAAGTTTAATCAAGAAGACGAAGAAAGAGTTTTGGCATATGTAAATTATAAACCAAAAACATCTACCCGTGAAATTGCAAGTGAGTGTGGTACTTCTACAGAAAAAGCTCGTTTAATTTTAAAACAAAATCGATTCAAGCCGTATAAATTTCATATCGGCAACACCTTGTATCCAGCCGACTCAGAGAAAGATTAAATTACGCTCGATGGTTTTAAGAGAAACTGACAACGATCCATATTTCTCGCGCAGAATTTTATTTACTGACGAGGCAAAATTTACCAATAACGGTGTATTTAATAGACATAATAATAACTATTGGTCTGAGAACAACCCTCATGTTACTGTTGAGAGACGAGATCAACATATTTTTTCAATAAATGTGTGGTGTGGCATCCTCGGTAGCAGAATCCAATTGGTCCGTTCTTTTACAATTACCATTTAAATGGAAGGCGATATTTAGAATTTCTTCAAAATGACTTGGAAGACATGTTAGATGAACTGCCATTAAATGTGGTACAAAATCTTACTCATTTCCAACATGATGGTGCTCCTGCTCATAATTTTAGAGCTGTTTCGGAATATCTTTCCGAACGTTTTCCGAGCTGGATCGGTAATTCGGGTCCTATTAATTGGCCGGCAAGAACACCTGATATCACACCTCTCGATTTTTTCTTGTGGGGAACCGTTAAAGACAGGGTGTACAAAGAAAAACCCAATAATGTAGAAGAATTAAAGATAGAATTAGGTTGATTATTAGAAGAATTCGTCCTCGCAGTTTGGAAAAAGTGCATAGAGATGGTTAGAAGATGTCAAATGTGCATATTGGTTAACGGGGGCCATTTCGAACATTTAATATGAACTTTTATGTCTTTTGTACATTATTGAAATAGAACATAATTACAAACCATTAATAGTACCTACTTGTGGTATTATATTGTCAATATAAATTTTTGTTTCAAGTTTAACTAACTTGTAAATCATTTTGTTCCTTAATGGTATCAACAACACAATTTTGGGCATTTAAATAGAAATACAAGAGTAAAGTATATCGAACCTTATATCAATGAAATCGCAAAAACAAAAGCTATTTAATAAGATCACAGCCAACTATGATTGTCATTTAAAAAATGTAAGTTTGTGTTATATCTCGAAAATCAAGAGGGTTATGACATTTTGAGTAATTTTATCGAATTCTACGTAAAATATGTATAAGATGTCATTTTTAGTTCAGTTCTAAAGTAAGTAGTAGTGGAACAGGACAACATTAAAGAAATCGACTGTTTTCAGTTTTTTCACAAAATTTCAAAAGTTGAAGACATATGTCAAATTTGAAAAAGTTTAACATTTTGCTTGTAATTCTGCCCAACTTTCCTATTTTAACTTATTACCTATTTTGCATATTAAGAAAGTTACCCATGTTATGAGATAGATTATGGGCACCCTGTATAGTGAAAATAGTTTTCTTGCTCGAACTGATGATTTTGAATTGTGGCATCGCCGTCTAGGGCATCTAAACTATCAGTATATGAAACAATTAAAAACGATGGTTATTCCAAATTCATTAAATTTTAGTGAACCTAATAGTAGTAATAACTGTGTTACATGCATTAAAGGAAAACAGTCGATACTGCCATTTAAAAATACAGGTACTCGCGCAAGTAAAGTTCTTGAATTAATCAATTCGACGTATGTGGACCGTTAGAAGTGAAATCTCTAGGAGGTGCGAGATATTTTTTACTTTAATTGATGATTACTCACATAAAGTGTTTGTTTACATACTGAAATATAAAGATAAAGTAGTGAACTATTTTATGAAGTTCAAAAACTTTGTAGAAAATCAAACAAACGAAAAAATTAAAACTTTACGTTCAGATAATGGCGGCGAATATTGTTGTGAGAGTTTATTTAAAATTTTGGAGAATGTGGGCATATAGCATCAGTTGACCATAGTTTATACTCCTCAACAGAATGGTTTAGCGGAACGAATGAACCGCACAATTGTAGAAAAAGTAAGATGTATGCTCTTTGATGCAAGATTAAGTAAACCATATTGGACGGAAGCGGTGGCAACAGCTGTATACTTAATCAATCGTTGTCCTACAAAAGTTTGAAAAATATAACTCTAGTGGAATTATGGTCCGGAAAACAACCTAATCTTAGTCATTTACGAGTATTTGGATGCAAAGCGATGATGCCAACCAACCACCAATATGATGTACACAAGTAGAGATGTTGTATGTGTCGAGTAAGTGTCGAAGAAGCCATAAGTACTCAGAGGCTGAACAATGGAAAGAGCATTGCCAATCGACTATGAGTCGTTAAGGGAGAACAATACTTGGACTTTGAGTGACCTGCCAGTTAATAGGAAAGTTATTAATTTGAAATAGATCGGAAATGTTAGATACAAAACCAGACTAATAATAAAAGGTTGTTCTCAGAAATATGGCATTGATTATGATGAAACCTATGCACCGGTGGTTAGATTCGGTACAATTCGATATTTAATCTCTCTAGCTGCAAGATATGACTTGGATATTGATCAGATGGATGCTGTTTCAGCTTTTCTACAAGGTGATCTTACTGAAGAAATGTATATGGTTCAACCTGGAGGTTTTAACACAAGTAATGAAGTATGTCGTCTCAACAAAGCAATTTATGGTTTGAAACAAGCAAGTCGTACATGGAACCAAAAACTCCATTCTGCTTTAATAGAAACTGGTCTGACCTCGTCAAAAACAGATCCTTGCATGTATTACAAAGTTATCGGAAGGAAAATACTAATTTTAACAGTATATGTCGATGATTTTTTAATATTTACCAATTATATGAACATGAAAAAAACGTTAAACTTAGAATTACATTAAAGATTTAAAATTAAAGATATGGGAGAAGCAAAACACTACTTAAGTTTCCAAATTACTCGAGATAAAAGTAGAGGGAAAATATGGATAGATCAAAGAAAGTATATTGAAGAAGTATTATCCAGATACAACATGACAGATTGCAATCCAGTAGCGACGCCATTGGATTCTAATCAGAAATTATCTAAGAATATGTCGCCTCAGAATTCCACGGAACTCAAAGAAATGGAAAAAGTGCCGTATCAACAGGGAGGAAGTATTTTGTATGCTGCACAAGGTACCAGACCCGACATTTGCTATGCAGTAAGTCTGTTAAGTCGATTCAATAACAATCCAGGTAAACCGCATTGGAATGCTGTTAACCGGATCTTGCGATACTTAAAAGATACACTACCTATGAATATTGAGTATTCTAAGTAAGCTAGCTTAAATGTCGTTTGATATGCAGACGCCGATTGGGCAAGTGATATAGATGAAAGACGATCTGTTATCGGGTATGTGTTTACTTCACAAGGTGGACCTATTACATGGTTCACAAGAAAACAACACACCATAGTTCTTTCAACGGCTGAACCGGAATATATAGCATTATCCACAGCAACCCAAGAGGCTACTTGGTAACATCATTTTAATGATGGTTTAGATAATCCAACCCCAATTGTGATTTTCTGTGACAATAAAAGTGCAATTGACTTGGCTTCGACTAGTGGGTTTCATTCAAGAACAAAACATATTGACTTACGTCATCATTTTGTGCGTTAAATGTTACAAGTTGAAGTAATTGCTGTGAAATCAATAAGTACAAATGATATGGTGGCTGACGTTCTTATGAAGGTTTTGCCTACTCAGAAGCACATCAAATGTCTTACCGCAATAAGCATGTGAGTGTAGTTGTTATTTTCACTTTTGTCAAATAAAGGGTGATTCAAAAAGAGCGCCGGTTTTTTAAACGACTGGTAAATTTTCGTTTATCGGTTGGCAACAATGCGTAACCTCGATTCTATTTCTGGGAACATTCCGATTGTCAATTCTGATCGCATTTCTTTCGATCTTGCAGTCTGTGTCTAACCATGGAGAAGTTTTACTTGTGCGCAACAAGTGTTAATCGTCAAAACGTTCTATCAGAATGGAGAGTTATGCGGCTACTGCCAGGCGACTTCGCGGTACTCTAGGATGAAATAAAGCACCGACTGAAAACAGTTCGCAGACTCATGAAAAAGTTTTTTGTGACGGGCGAAATGGAAGTGGAAACTTGTCGTGCGGCAATAATGAATTTCATGGACAGAGTTGATGCGTGCCAGCGCAGTAGAGGAGGACACATCCATGACATCATTTTCGTCACATGAAATCGTAAAGTGAGATGAACATGTTGATGTATTTATTTTCAATTTTTCGTTTAAATAAACCTCTTAATTTGATATATTAAAACCGGCGTTCTTTTTGAATCACCCTATATATTAAGTTAATAATTCAAAGAATTCTTTAAATTATCCACCATTCCATCAAATTTGATACAATGGGATTTCACTTGTAATTTATCAATTTCATGTTTGTACAAAGCCAAATTTTATTGAGGTTAAACAAATTCAATTTGAAATATGTGGTTCCGAATTTGGATCTACAATTTTAATTTACAATTAAACAAAATTCATTTGCGATTTAACAAATACAGTATCCGCCAAAATAAACAGTACCGAAAATAAAAATAAATATGAACGAAAATAATGCTCTACCAAAAAAACTTTTCTTCCGTTGTTTGAACCATTTTTTAAATCAAATTTAACTGCAGCGTACTATTAATATATCAACTAATGACAATTAAGTCAAATATGACAAATCCATATTACATAAACAACTCCACAGCACTTTCTGTTTCGGTACCGTTTATTTTGGCGGATACCGTACAATTTAGTTGAAACAAAATCAATTTGAAAATTTCACAAATTTTAAAAGTATAAAAAGTAATAATCATTGCCAAAATAACGTACCTTTTTGTCAATGTTCCAAATTTATGAAACATGCAATTTTTAATTAACATTTCTCCAATTTTGTAATTTTAAATTTAAACTTTATAATAGGGAACATAACTTGAATACAATATTTTGTTTGTAAACTAATAAGAAATACATGAGAATCTTAAAGATAATCAAAGATTAACAACAAAATTACAAAATTTGAACGTTAATTAAAACTTCATATCTTTTAGTACATTTTGGACTACTGTATATTATTGTATATTTTGGCAACAATTATAACTTTGTATTTGTTAATTTTTTTAATTAATTTTGCTTTCAACTAAATTGAATTTGTTTAGTCTAATTTGAAATGTTTTTGATGCCAGACTAAAATTGAAAAATCTCCAATTGAGCTTGAAAGGTATAGAACATCAACTTGAAAAAAAATTTAATTGCATTTCAGAATTGTAAATAATATACAAGGTGTCTTATTTAAAAAAATAAAATTTTGGTTTTTGTCTAGGTGTCATGTTAAAATCATCCAATTTTAAACCACCCGTGTAACATAAAATGAATTTATTTAGCTAATTATTCAAATTCAAGGCTTTTCCAAACTGTGTCTAAAATTTCGCTTTCTATATGGGTTCAAATAGTAAGTAAATTAAAATTTTAGTGATACAATTCTTCCGAGAGAAAAAAACAAGATTATTACTTTGAAAACCGGTGTAGGTATAGAAAACTATTCAGAAAAAATGATTATAAAAAATTACAGATCCAAAAATAAAATAATATACAGAGTGTTCTATTCAAATTAAGAAAGTTGTTACTACTTTTGACTAGCATAAATAATGTTAAATTATATTTTAAAAATTTTGCGTTTAGAGACAAGTAAAAATCTGAATATAATCGAATACTAATTATATTAAAACGTGTGCAATAAAGAAACAATAGACCAACAAAAAAAACGTTATTTAAGTACCATGTTGAATAATTATTATTTTATTTAATATAATATCTTTAGATTAAAGTACAGCAAGATTGAATTAGAATGTCTGTTTCTCATGGAATTTGAATAAGATTTTTTTCTAATTTTACCTCTAAACTTTAGTTGTTAATAAACTTTGATATTTACAGTATTTATATTCAACACATTTTTGTGATTAGATGATGGGATATATTTAAAAAAAAGTACGTACCTTGTACTCGAAAACACTTCTGATGTACACACGCACAGAAAATGTATCTTCTTCACTCTCTAACTTTTTATATTTATAATCGTATTTACCTTTTAAAAATACCATAACTTTTCTCTGAGTAGGTATATATCAACGTATAACTTTTACTTTTACTAACATATCTCTTTAATTCATACACAAATGCAACTAGACTTTCTCTTATTAATAGTAAGATCCCACTGTAGGATTATAAATATGAAAGGATATAAGCAACTATCGGTGCTCTTTAGCATTAGCAGAAGGATGAGTTTATACTGTATTATTCAATTTTAATTACCTCTGCGCAATTTGTTATTATCTAATTTAAAATTATAAATTGGTTTAAAAAACTGCAGCTTAATACCGTAAGAAGTAAATAATAAATACATGATAGTTAATTAATCCAAACATTATATTTAAATAGGTCAAGTTTAAATATTTTTATTATTTTCGCTTGAAAAGTTATAAATAGAGATTTAATGTATAATTTAAAATTGAAAAAAAACTATAGTTTGGTAGATTTGAGACTGTCGTTTGAAATAATTTGATCAGATGTCTTTTATAATTTTAACCTAAACTATACTCCGTTCTTTGACGAAAAAGTATATTAAAAACTAACGCATTTGCCAGCTGAAAGTGGCATACCAAAGAATAAATGTTACTCGTATAAAATAAGAAAAAAAATTCAAGATGATTTCAGCATGAATGAGTAGGCAATAACACTCATAGTTTTTTAATTTTGAAGTGAGAGATTTTTTAGAATTATACATTTGTAAACAGGGATGTGGACACTGCCTACTGGACACAACGTGTTCAGCTACAAGCAGTGACTGGAGTCTCAACTTCATTTTTTAAATACCACACCAACCCCGGACATATCGATCGCCCACTTCAATGTGTACAACTCTGTAAAACCTCGACCTGTGAAAGCTGTTAAGGCCTTTCCAAGTACGTCATTTACAAAATTTGCCTCGGTAACCACAGTAAAGATGAAAAAAAAAATCATGTTTAAGACTTAACTATATTAACTTTAGAACAAATGCGGTTGCGGTTAACACAATGATTATGTACATGTGATAGTCGATTATAAAATAAAACAATATTTTTGAGTAAATTGTATATACAAAACGACGTAGATCTTCTGTACCAAGGGCCTAACGTATTGCGGTAACGTTACTGGAGACACAGCCCGGAGTGCGGTTCAAACGTCAAGTATGGACCTCAGACTAAATATAAGATCTCAGACTAAATATAAATACATATAGACAAGTAACGTGCACCTTTGTTTTAAAGTCGCCATGATAGAAAGAGAGGTGTAAGGACGGAGCTATCACTGGTCAAGTGACGCGTGGAAAAATAACAAAATTACTTTAATTCAGCATATGAAAATGTTATATTCACGCGGTGCGGTCCGCACCGTGTGAAATTTTCTATATTCAGTTATAGTTGTAAAAAACTTATCTGGTCAATGCAGGGTAGAAAATATTATCATTAATATCATTAACGACAACACTTGTCACACATGTTTATAAGAACATTTCGCCTTAAAATTGAGTGACGAAACTACAATATTTTAGATTACTTAGGCATTCTGCACACGAAGCTTATCGTCATAGACGCGTACAAGTTTCGGCATGCAGAAACCATTCCTATACGTCTAGAAGACTGTACATGAGGCGTACATTAAACGTACGAGTATCGTATAAAATTAAAATTGAAACGATGTCTAGCGATGAAGAGGATATATTGCTCCTGTATTACCTCCGTCGACGGAATAAAAGAAAAATAGAAGATTTTGGGTGCATCCCTATATCCAGAGAAATCGTAATAAGAGATTAGCCATTGCGGCGAAAGAGTTATTTGAAGACAACTGTAAATTCCAAACTTTCCATAGAATGTCAATAAAGACGTTCCAAGAACTTGTGCGAATCGTGGGTCCAATCATTCAAAAAGAAAATACAAATATGCGTGAATGTGTTGGTGTAGATGAAAGGATAATGATAACGCTTAGGTAAGTTTGTATTCATTTATTATCAATAACTGCACATACACAAAATGTATTTACGCTAAAATCAAACAGGAATGTTTGTAATTATTTACGTTTAAGTAAATTGGTTTCCTGACAAAAATGAACTGATATTTGTAGAGTATACGCTAGTATTACTAGAATTAGCCGATTCTGACATATTCTGTAAACTAGTAAGTTCATATCCTCCTTGGTTTGGGGTGTACTGAGAAGATGTACTAGAAGAAGTAGGTGAAGGACTTGGAGGACTTGTATAGGATGCCCTAGATGTACTCGTAGATGCTGACCATGTTAATGGATCCGTGGTTGAGAAAACAGTTCCCTGTTCTTGTTGCGTTAACATGTCCTCCACTAACATCAAAGTTTTGATTTTAAATTGCCTTAGATTTCTTTGAGAAAGCTTGCTGACATCGGGCAACAAACTTAGGAGAAACATTTCCCTATCATCTGATGTTTTCTTCTCCCTTTTCTCGCTGATGTATTGTAAAAGAGCAACATCAACATCGTCTTTTTCTTTCCTAAGTTTATATTTTCCTCCCTGTTTATCCATACTTCTTACCGTTTCTTGTTTGGGGTCACAATTTTCATCAATCTGTATTATTTGCTCCCTATTAATTTCGGTTTGCACAATGTTGCCCGTGTTTTCTAAATGTTGTACTGGTCGTACGTATGGCAGGACAAATTGCATAATATCATGAAGATAATAGGGTTTTTTTGTTTTTGATGAGGATCCAGAGGGAGATGGTTTTAAGCTTCGAACAAATCCATTTCTAATATTTTTCCATTTTTCCTTGCAGTCTGGCACTGTAACAATAAACGGCAAAATAATAAGTGGAACTACCCTATTAATGTTTTGTTTGTTTCAGATATTTGGCTACTGGTTGTACATTTACTTCGCTGGCCTTATATTTTCAAAGAGGCGAACGAACCATTGGAGTTATTATAGAAGAAACTACTAAAGCCATATGGAATTCACTAAAGGGAACATATATGGCGGTACCAAATGAAGAAAAGTGGAAAAGCATATCAGCGCGATTTGATGAACTATGGCAATTGCCAAACTGTTTGGGGCAATCGACGGTAAGCATATTCGCATTCAAAAGTACCCTAATTCAGGATCAACCAATTTTAATTATAAAAATTATCATTCTGTGATTTTACTTGGGTGCTGGATGCTGATGGTTATTTCATAACAATTGAATGCGGATTTGCGGGAAGAAATAGTGACGGGGAGTATTTAGAGTATCAACATTTGAGCGTTGGTTAGAAGGTAACAATACTCTGCCTTTGAACTCTCAACTTCCCCATAACGAAACCGGAAATGAATTTCCACATTATTTCGTAGCAGATAGTGCATTTCCCTTGAGACGTAACATTATGAGACCATTTCCAGAAAGAAACATTAACAACAAAATGCGAATCTTTAATTATAGACTTAGTAGAGGTAGAAAAACTATAGAGTGTACATTTGGAATGATGACGCAAAAATTTCAAGTTTTTTTAACTCCTCTTCGATGTCGGAAATATGAAACTATAGTTTCTATAATTGAAAGTGCGTGCGTTTTACATAATTACATTCGAAAAAAAGATGGTGCGCCCTATACGACACCGTTAGTAGAATACAACCGAGAAAATCCAAGAAACCTCCCTACCACGGAAGAAAATTTATACGTAGATGAAACGTCTTCACCTCAGGAATTACGCAATTACCTGGCTAATTATTTTTTAAGGCCTGATGTTGCTTTACCTTGGCAATGGAACCATTGTGTATAAAATATTGTATAATATAAATAAATAACATTTAATTAAAATATGTATTTAATTAATTTTATTTTACCTGTCCAATCCATGGTTCGTGATATTTCTGCCCAAGCTTTTTCTGTCACATCCTTTCTGGAATAATCTTGTAAAGTATTATTGTCCAAACACGGATGTTTTTCAATTATTTGCACAAATTTCACCGATTTATCAACCATTTTATGTAAAATACGACATTTCAACGCTACGTTGCAGCTAAGCAACTAACACCGCTGTACGCTCAGCGACTTACAGCTTGTCTGCTTTAACGAATCTTTACTGCTGACGCCTCGTGTACAGTTCTCTATAAAAACATGAGTGAGCGGCACAAAAGCGTATACGTTTCGTACGTCGCATCTAATACGCGTCTATGACGATAAGCTTCGTGTGCAGAATGCCTTAGGAAACACCCTGTCTATCAACGTATGCAACACCTAATTTAAATATGGTAACCAATGATAAAAAAGTTTCCCATCTGTGGATTGTTTTAATTACAATTATTTATTTTTTGTTTGTTAATTTATAAATACTACCATTTGATTGATTGGCTTAGAAAGAGCACCAAATTGGTAACCGCCCCGGGCAAAAAAGTTTTAGGCACGCCACTGGATACCCTGCACTTGTTTTGTGTTATGCTTTGGTTTATAACTCCGGAGCGGATTCTCTCTGGTGTATATATATTTTTCGGCTGGTGGACCTGGTTATAGCGGATGAATCTAAACGAAGGACTGTTGTACGATACCTTATTGCGCGGACGTTTCTATTTCGTAGATTGTGCAACTACGGTGTCTGACTTCCTGCTTCAGCGGAGGGTTCTGTAGCGAGCGACGACGATATATGTACCCTGGGAAGCTTTTAAGGCTAGATGGTCCACCGATTCTAGTTATGTTGTTCTCGAGATTATGGCAGGATAATATAGTGTAAATTGGAAGTAGGCGTCTACACAACGGTGGGCGAGTGCCAATCGGTCAATGGCAGACAGGGCAAGTTAGGGTTACGTTTTTGCGTTCGGAACGCAGTAAATTAAATTATCGTACTCTTTAAAACAGTCGACGTAACGTATAATTAAGTCAGCACTTTCGCCCGCGACAAATTTAATTACTGTAGACTACTGGTACTGGTGAAAATAAGAGTTATAGATGGTTCTATCAGGTATCAGTTTTAGACAAGAGATCAAAAGAATAATGAAGTTCAGGCGGCGGTCAATAACTTATATGTAACAAAAGTTTTAGGAATTTTTTTCTTGTTGTTTTCTTCCTATTAAAAGTTGGGCAATCAAGATACCGTTTGACATGGAGAATCTGTCAAGTTTCCGCTACAGTTTGACAATGGGTTTGTGTTTGAAAAAGTTTTCTAAAATGTTTTACAAGCTAGATATGCGCAAATGTATTTATATTTACAACTTGGTTGGTCAAATGTCCAAACGTGACATTGTCGCGGTTTATAGAAACCAAAATATTTCAAAGACCACAATTTACCGCGTCATTAGAGAATGTGAGGAAGTTTGCTTTGTATGAATATTCGTAAAATTGGCCGTCCTCAAGTTTTGAATAATCAACGGCTTCAGAATTTAATTCAAACTGCAAAAAAACAAGAATCTAGAAAGCGACAAAAGTGTCCAAAGTACCCGGCTGCCCAGTTAGAAAAGATTCCAGATGCTGCAGACGTTTAAGACTACGACATTTCAGCAAAATGCAACAATAATTTTGGACGACAAAAAATATTTTACGTTATATAACTCCGATATAAAAAATGGTGGGTTTTATATAGACATTATTGAGGAACTCCCTGCTGATGTCAGAAATAACAAAAAAGCAAAATTGGAGGACAAGGTACTAGTGTGGTGCACCATTTCGAAAGCTGGCATTTCAAGACTTTATGTTGGACGAGTTAGGAGTTAAGCTGTGAACGCAGACATTTATATACGAAGATGCCTCCCAAAATTGGTCAATTTTATTGAAACGCGTCATGTTAATGACAATAATATATTTTGATCGAACGTGCCTTTGTGCCATTATGATTAAAGCAAAAAATATCACATGTGTGCCTAGAGAGGATAACCCGCCTAATTTGCCCACAACGAAGAAGAACTGCGACGGAGAATTTACAACAATACTGCCCAAAGGCTGATGGGAGGCATTCTTACCAAATTGCGAACCATCGAAACTCATGGATCTTTAGCTGCTATGTAATACATTATAATTATTGTTAAGTGTTACCTAAATAATGTTCAATTGTATAAATTTAAATAAAACAATTACAGTTTGTATTATAAGAAAAAAAAATCTCAAAACTTTTGTTACATACGTTAGTATTCAAACAGGACGGGGTAATTTAGGATTTTTAAGTAAAAGCAGAGATTTCTCTAAGTGAAATAAAATACGAAAAATAGGCGAATTTATACCCAATTCATATATCTGGAGTTCTGGCGGAGATTAGAAGTGGGGAATATAGTGGGATATGTAGCAGATGGATGAGTGACGCTATGAAAACTTCTTTATCACAACTACGTCATTAAACGTATGATCATTACAACTTCTAAGTTGGACCCATGACCCACTATGACACCTAGACACACTAATTTA
Source organism: Abscondita cerata (assembly GCA_030710515.1). Lineage (NCBI taxonomy): Eukaryota > Metazoa > Arthropoda > Insecta > Coleoptera > Lampyridae > Abscondita > Abscondita cerata. The sequence continues at coordinate 271,370 of JALBCR010004389.1, read as the reverse complement.
TGCACATTAACCACTGTTTTTCTCAAGTAGTATATCATACGCTATGAGTCTTAGAACATTCTTTGGTGATTTGCTGACGATCTAACTTTGATCTTCTTGGTATTAAATCTAGGTGTCACAATTTCTTGACAGGTTATCAACCAAAAGTTGGAGTTCTGACAGGCTACTATAGTTAATAGAATATTGTCATCTGCGTACCCTAAATTATTGACGTGGTGTAGGGGCTTAGTTATGGTGTAAAACCCATGACGACCAAGATCTTCCCACTCTCTAACCCAAGGTGCCATGTGATCCGTTCCGATGGGCTAGTTGGCGACCAGGGGGTAAACTGGTTGTCGTTAACGGAACCCTCTGATACCTGCCGACCTCAGAGTGTACTTGTACTGTACGTGTGGATCTGTAAGTCTTGTTTACTTGTGGGATTTCTAAGAGAAGAAAAAATTAGATTGGACGATCCCAACCGCACACAACTAAACGGTGCCAAGACGCGACACTATCTTCGCTCCTTATCCGAAGGCAAGTCACTTGAGGAAGTCTTGAGGTTGACATTAGACCGGCCACCGGGACCTTCCCCAGAGTAACAGATGAACAGAAAACGATTGAGGAACGCTTTCACCCCACAGAACCGTGAAAGGGCTAAACGGGGAAAAAATCGCACACCCCGAACTGGAGGACCCTCATCATCGGGGGCATCGGTAAAGCTGGGAAGTACACCAGAGGCTGGCACTAGCTATCCGGCTTGTGGGTCATCAGAATGCTGGTCTGCAGATGAGTCAGTGGAAAGTCCACTGTTGCAGAAAAGAAGGTGACGGCAGTGTACTGGCCGGTAACATTGACAAGATGTCGGCGGCAGCAATCGAGACAGCAGGGCGACACCTCCATTACGGGTTCGCGAAGATTCCGGTTCGGGGAAAAAAAACAGAGGAACAGTCTCCTCTCCCAACTGAACCGATGAAGACATTGGCATTTCTTCGCTCATCTTTAAATAAGAATTTGGAGAGGAAAACAAACCCAATAGCGATATCGGTTACAGACACCAAAGCAGCTGTAGGTAAAGAAGCAGACTTGGAGCAAACCACACTGCTGTGCCAGTCACTGGAGAACCTGACAATGGTGGTTCAGAAAATAGTCAAGCCAAGAGTTGGGGAAGATGAGCCCTCACTCCACTCCCTGGACCCTAACAAGATCTGATAAGTAGCAAGGTAGTCCAGGTGAACATCCACTACGCTAAGGCGGCCTCGGCCGAGGTGAACAAACTCTTTACCGAACAATATCTAGGGGTAGTACTGGTACAAGAACCCTGGCTGAACAGTGGACAGATAAAAGGTTGGTTCTGCAATGTAAGGTTGAGCATGATACCAGACACGAGAATCCTTGTACCTGTATCTTAATTAGGAAGAACACTAATTATCTCGCCTTACAGAATTCTTAACAAGAGACATCGTGTGGTAGTAGCATCGGCTTACTTCGCAGCTAAGGAGCAAATCTCCCCTGAACCTGTCGCAGCGCTGGTGAGACACTGCACAACGAGAGGAATCCCTCTTGTCATTGGTTGTGACGCAAACGCCCACCGTGGAATGGTGCAGCACCATGCCCTACTTAAGAAGTGAGTATTTTTTAGAATTCTTGGTGGCGGAAAATCTCGATATTTTTAACAAGGACAGGGTTCCCACATTGGTGACTAAGGTCAGGCAGAAGGTACTGGACATTACGTTTGGTACTCCTTGCGCTAGGGAGCATGTCCGGAACTAGAGTGTGTCTAATAAACTTTCCAAGTCAGACCATCAGGTTATTTGGTTCAATCTGGCTGCTTTTAAGGTAAATGCCACCCTGATCAGAAATCCCAGAAAAACTGATTGGCCGTGTTTTTTACGCTACTAGAGCGAAACCTAAGTATAGTGCAATTAAACAGAACCCCGACTAGTAATTTGTGTTTGGAACAGGCAGTAGGGGAGGTAAACAGCGCAATCATAGAAACCTATGAAGCAAGTTACGCTGTTAGCGTACCGTCTGCGGGCAGAAACATTGTATGGTGGAGTTCTAAACTGAGACCTGAGCGGGGACCAAAAAGTTATTCAACAGAGCAGAGCAATTTGAGGAGTGGGATAGGTACAGAAATGTACTGTCACCCTACAATCGCGAGATCAGAAAGGCAAAGCTTAAAAGCTACAAGACCTTCCGTGTGGAAATTTCCTCTACTCCTTCGCCGCCAGGGTTTATAAAGTTCTGGCTTGCAGTAACAGTGATAAGAATGTCTCGCTACACAGACCAGACGGTAGCGTCACTGAATATACGAAGCAGAAACATCTTTTTCTTCTGCGCACGTACTTCTCTGGTTGTCACGAGTCTAGCGCAGAAGAATATGAGAGATCTGGAAGACGTAAAGGTGCAGTGGAATGGAAGATGGCCAACACTATTTGTAATTCAGTCAGGCTATCATGGGTAATAGGCTCGCTAACCCCGGGCGTGGATGGAATTTTTCCTGTTCATCTGCAGAAAGGAGTCGAACTACTCACTCCTTTCCTGATAAAGATTTTAAGGAGTAATTTGGCGTTGGAGTATACACCCAAGGCCTGGGGAACAGTGAGGGTGGTATTTATACCAAAGGCTGGGAAGAAAGCTATTACCAACTCTAAGGCTTACAGGACTATCGGCCTCTCTTCTTTTTTGCTCAAGACGCTGGAGTAACTGGTGGACAACTATATAAGGATATCAGTGCTCACTCGGGTCCCATTGCACCGAAATCAGCATGCGTACAGAATAGGTAGTTCTACGGAGACTGCCCTATCAGGTGACAAGCAAGTTGAGTACTTCACTAGAGCAGAAGGAGGTGACAGTCTGTACCTTTCTAGACATTGCAAGGGCTTTCGACAACGCCTAGCATAACTCCATACTCGATGCAATGGAAGCAAAACAAATTGACCTCCCTATTGTCAAATTGTTAGCAGCACTTCTGAGGACCAAAAGGGCTGAAGCAAGATTGGGAAAGTCCACCGTTCTGGTAAATATATATATCACTAAAGGATGTCCCCAAAACGGAGTGATGTCGCCCTTGATGTGGAGTTTACTTGTGGACGATCTACTTTGTCTTCTGTCTAGCAAAGGAATCGCTGACGACATTGTTATATTTGCCCATGGCAAATATGACAACATTCTTTGTAAATTTGTACAGGCAGGACTTAAACTGGCAGAGAGATAGTGTAGGTTCGTTAGTCTGGGAATTACCTCCAGCAAAACTATGCGGTCAAATACCTAGGTATTACACTAGATAAGAAACTGAACTGGAAAGAACACCTGGTGAACGTTACCAACAAAACCACCAGGGCACAGTTAATATACAATAGACTCGCAGGCAAAAAATGGGGCTACAAACTTAAAATACTAAGATAGATGTACTGCATGGTAGTTCGCCCCATCATTACGTGCGTTTGGTAGCGACAACTCTCTGAGCTTACCGCCAGGAAGAAACTCGAAAGAGTGCAGAGACTCGAGTGTATATGCATCACGGGAACAATGCACATCTGCCCTACAGCAGGCATTGAGCATCTTTTGACGTTGATCTCTTTCAACCTGGTCATTGAGAAGGAGGCCAGACTATTCCATCTTGAAAGACTAGAAAAGGATGGTGGTCCGAGGCACAATCGCTCGAACAGAACCTTACTTAATAGGAGATACCCCCTCCTTCTCTCTCACAGAGACGATATAAGCAAGGATTTTCTCTTTAAAGCCAACTTCCGGACGGTACTAAGCAACAAGGAAAATTAGGCGGCCTGGAAAACAGTTTTCCCAGTGTCAGATGGCCAGAACTGCTGGTTTACAGACGGATCAAGGACTACTGAAAGTACTGGTGGGGGAGTATTTGGTCCACGCACCAAATACTACGAGCCCATGGGCAAGTATAGTACTATCTTTTAAGCAGAAGTTTCCGCAATAGAACGCTGTGTGCAGTTTAACCTGAATCGGGGATATGTCGGCAGACCATTTAATATCTTCTACAATAGTTTGAAGATAGATATGGTGATCTTTCTGAAAAGAAGCACATCAATACTAAAAAATCGAAGTATCATAATGAGAAGTGAGTAGTATTAACTAACCCTTATATTATTAGGTAATAAGAATCAGTCTTGTTATTTTGCAATGCAAAAGTCAACTCACTCATTTCTAAGTAGAATCCAGTTTGATTTTTGTGACGTCAAGACATTTGTGTCGATTTTTTAACGAAGAATTGTTAAGATTAAGTAACGTAAATTTGTAAAGATTTTGTCACTTATATTCGTGACGTCTACAACACCCAAACTCATGACAACAACTTCATGTATCTCTGTATCGAGTTCGTACTGAAATGTAAAGACACATCCTTGATATCTCCTCCCGGTCGTCCGTTGTCGATCAGACAAAATATTTTTTCTACGACAAATTTAGAAAACGGACATTTCTTCTCTACAAATAGTGAGGAAAATTCGTTTTCCTCACTAGCGAAAAAATCTCGTGTTACAAAAATGCCTCTTTAAAAAATTTAAAAATGTGTTATTAGAACTATATGCGCCTAGTACTTAGTTAAACAATTTAATTTAGTATTCAATCAGGTTTGTTTAATGTATTATCTTATATGTCGACTCTTAAAAATTGCTACCCTACATTTATTGGTTAGAATTACGCGGCTGCGCTATGACAGATTGAGACCACATCGATAATACAAAATACTGTAGCGAGACTATTGGGACCCACCTATTATCAACTTTTGCTTTTACGTACGAAAATGTGACAAAATTCTGTAACAATAAGTTACGTTAACAATATTACTTCTTTAAGAAAAACGCCAACAGTTAACTGTAACGACATGTGAGTGTTAAAGTGCACAGCGCTATCTAAGCGATAACTTTAATGCTTAAAACACACGAGTGTCGATACGTCTTTTATTATTCGCCTTTTACTTTTGTAATTCTTTTTAATTGATTTATATTTGCTCAAAATTACTTCCGTTATCTAAGTGAAAATTTAAATAAATAATAGGTATGTTTTTGCTGTGGGATTCTACCATCAATAGACTCGTACCGGGTGAACTCACGCCAGTGAGTGTCTGTTGCTAGTCTAGTTTAGTCTTGACATGATTGATGGGCCAGGAATGTCCTTGTACCCCGTCATCTTAAGAGATGTGATCTGCAACAGAAATTTAAAATATTGTTTGTGTTAGTCTTGAGGGGGCGGGAAAATTTTAAAGGTCGTCGGGAAAGCGGTTTTACGGCGTTTGAATTTATAGGGGTAGGATACGTCGTAATCGGTGGTTTTACGGATGAGCGGAATGGTGTGGGTTTGGTTTTTTGTGATACGGAGGACGATGCGGTGGCGGAGTTGTGCTAGGATAGTAGGTAGATTGGCGTCGTAATGTAGGTTGTTCTTTCGAATGTACCAAAGAGCGTTAAAGGTAAGACGGAGGCCTTTGTTTTGGATTGTTTGAAGTTTTCGGATGTGAGTGTCGGCGGCGTGACACCAGACGTGAGACGTATAGAGCATGATGGGATTTATGATAATTTATTGTAGAGGAGAAGTTTGTTTTTTGGTGATATGGAACTTTTACGGCATAAGAGAGGAGCTAACGATTTTAGGGAGCCACGGCCTTTGTTAAAGGCCGATTGGATGTGAGACACAAAGGTGAGGCGGTTATCTAGGACAACGCCAAGATATTTAGTGGATTTGGTCCATGGAATGGGAGTATCGAGAATGGTTAGTTGGCCGTCGGGTCGGTGCTTGAGTTTGCGGAAAAAGACTACTGCAGCACTCTTTTCCGCGTAAACGACGTTAACGTAAATAAGCCAGTCTGGTAACTAGGGTTCTAGGGCGTCCAGTGCGGATTGTAGGTATTGAGTTAGGTGTTTGGATTGCCAGGATCGTGTTAGGATGGCGGCGTCATCGGCGTACAGGGCTAATTTCGTACGTGGGGTATTTGGAATGTTAAGGGTGTAGATGTTAAATAATGTAGGTGATAGGACGGAACCTTGCGGGACTGAGGTAGCGGACTGAGGATTTGACGTTGTTTAACTTGATTTGGATACTGCGGTGTGACAGGAATGAGTGGATTATGCAGATTAATCTTAAGTGGATGTTGGAACGGATAAGTTTGTAGACAAGGCCAGCGTGCCAGACACGATCAAAAGCCTTTGATACGTCGAGAAATACTGCTCCGGCGGCCTGGTTGTTGGCCGTGGATTAGTAGCAGTATTCAGTTACGCGTAAGAGTTGTTGGGTTGTGGAGTGGTTTGGTCTGAAACCAAATTGTTCGTCGGGTAGGATTTTTAATCGGGAAATGTCCAGGTTAAGCCTGTGTAAGATAGTTCTTTAACCGATTTTTGAAAGTGCGGGAAGTAAACTGATCGAGCGGTGGTTTTGCGGAATTTTAGGGTCTTTTAAAGGTTTTGAGATTACTATGACGTCGGCTATCTTTCAGTCAGCGGGGTAGTAGCTTACTCTTAGTATGGAATTGATGATAGTGGTAAGGAATGTTATAGGTTTGCGTGAGAGGTGTTGGATCATAAAGTTTGTGATTTGATCGGGACCGGGAGCTTTACGTTTGCGAAGGGAACGTCTGATTTGACGGATTTCGGTGGGATATGTAGGTGTGATTGGATCGTCGTCGTGGTTGTTTAGTAGGAATTAGGATACTCTGGATTCGATACGGGAAACGTGATCGAGGTCGGCGGTTTGGTAGTTTGGGCTACATTGGAGTTCTAGGTTGTTAGAGTGGGATTCGGTCTTTTCTTCGGGAGAGAAGACCAGGCCGCTGGTCGAGTGATCGGGTGTTCTGGAGATTGGTTGGTGTTGTGGAGGATTTTCTGCATACGCCATAGGAAGTAGTTGTCTTGGTTTAAGGATTCTAGTTTGGCGGTCCAGGATTCGTTGAGGAAAGTTTGAATTTCCGTGCGGACTTGGAGTTGCAATCGGTTAAGAATTTGTTTGTCGTGAGGGTTTAGGGTGCCTAGGTATAGGTGCGTTTGGCGCGGTTCTTAAGTCGGATAAGGGTTTTTAAAGAAGGCGGTAAGGTGGTGGGTCTAGGGGTGGTGGTCGTGGTGGTGGATTGTTTGTGTGAATTTAGGAGAGAGGAGGTGGCTAGGTCTATGTCGTGATGGGTGTTTATAACAGGAGTAGAATCGATTTAGTCTGTTAGAAGCTGGGTAAATTTGGCTCAGTCCGTGATTTGGCGGGTTTCTAAAGGTGGATCGTGAGATATAGGTCCGAAGTTAAGGATAACTGGATTATAGTCGGAACTAAGTTCGGAAAGAGCGTAAATTGTTGGAATTTAAGGGAGTGAGGACAGTTGCGGATGTGTATCTAGGTAAGCGGATAGGATTCGTCCGTTGGGATTGTAGATGCGGCTATTCCAGGACGGCGTCCTGCGGCGATGGTGGGATTCTGATAAGGAAAAAGTTTGTCTAGGTCATTGTTGGTTAAAGGAGAGTTGGGTGGTTTATAGGATGCATCTGGATCTTATCGGAGGTCGTCTCTACGATGATTAAGGTGGTTTCGATATGGTCCAGGAAAGGATTGGGAGCGAAATAATGCTTGAGGGATCGTTTGACGTAGATTGCGGTGCCACACCGCCTCTTGCGTCGCGGTCGTTGTGGAAAAGGATTTAGTTCGGAATTTTGACTTTGTGACATGGGTTAAGGTGGGTTTCAGAAATGAGAATGAGAGTGTCTGATGTTGCTGTAGTGTGCGTATCCGTTTTAAAGGATGTGCTGGCCAATCACAACCCTTCTCACGCGAGTGCGTTGCGTGGGGGTAGTTTGCTATGTGCGTAGCCTGAGGGATGACACTACAATATATCAACATTTAATAAAGGTTGAATTGCTTTAAATGGAAACGTTACAATGTAACATTGTGATGTTAAAGTTTCGTTTATGTGATGTCCGTAGATATGTTTGGTGGTTTGAGTTAATGAATGCAAAGGAAAATGAGAAACATAATCCAAAAAATAAAAGAATAAAGGCTAACACCGTTGATTGAAATCAATCAACGCTAACACAAAAGATTAGCAATGCGCCACCAGAGTGTAGCTAGATCAAAACAAGCCAACAGACTAAACCAAAGTATCATTCAACTGACTATGATATAGAGCGTGGAGAAGATACTATAATAAAACGTTTATCTTCATGTACATTTTGTTATTTCATGTGAAATGGCTACCATAGGGACAAGTAGTAGCCACCTCAAACATGGAATGGCGTTCGTTCAGTTAAATTATATTCGATTTTTACCCCTTAGCTCGTTTTCTCTCCCTTCACTTAGTTCCGTGTTAAAAAGTATTTGCTCTTTCACTTCCAAATAGTCAATTGTAAAGCTAACTGAATCTTTATGAAATGGGAATAACGTAATGTAAGGAAATATCTTAATGTGGCTACAATTGGTACTCTTACCCTACGTGCTGCAATAACCAGAGTAATAACAAAGTTTTTAAACTCATTTATTTCTTACGAATTTAAATAAAAATCAGGCTTTCTTAAAAATACGCATTAGTCATTAATAGATTAAGTAAAACCAAATAATGTTTTGAAGTAATACAAGCATAACATTATCAAATACAACATGAATCAAATATTATAAATGTAATATTTTTAACAAACAGTAAACCAATAAATTCAAAAAGGAATGTTTTTAAAACTAAAGAAACTATACTTTCATCTTCTTATTCTTATGGCCTTCTCCATTATCATTACCATGATATCGTTTGTTGCCCTTCTTCCTTTCTTCAAGAATTGCCTCTTTTTCAGCATCATTTCAGTTGCTACTTTCATATACTCCGCTTCTTCATCACCTTCTAGAAACTTCACTTGAAGCTTTGCATCTCCTACTTCCAAAACTCCTTCTGTAAGTTTTTACAGAATTCGGCAGCTTCATTCTCCTTACTCATACGCACATACCCTTCCTTATCACCTTTTTTATAATCAATGAATGAAGGTTCATTTGTGTTAATTTCAGTAATTTTAGTCTTTATTTCTTCTCTGGTAAGAATAATATCTTCGGGTATTCCACTAAAGTGACAAATAATTCCTTTAGCAAATTCTATTTTGGGTTCTTCAATAGCTTGTTTGAACTTTTTTTTATTATTTTTTCGATCGTTAACCTCTTGCTTTTTTTCTTCTATATAAGCTGCTTGGTACTTTCTAATTAATTCAAAATCTTTATACTTAACAGTTTGAGCATCAACAAATTTTTTGCAGTCATCTAACGACTTAAATACGATAAAACAAGAACCTTTAAATTTCCGCTCTTTTGTTGCTCTATCTATATATGTACGTTTAATGCATGATTCATAATCTCCATGATCTGCAAAGTACTTCATAATTTCATCTAAAGATTCCTCTAAAGGAAACCCTTTCGCATAAGCTACAAAAGCAGGTTGGTATTAATAATAAAATACACACTGATGAAGAACAACATACCTGTGCGTTCTATGACATCTTTCCTGTACTCTTCGTTCATTTCAGGAAGAGGGTTTTCCGGATTTCTTCGTAGTTTATTTTCGTCTTCGCTCACAACTACAATGTTGTTTTCAGCCTTTTTTAACGCATCCACTATCACTTGCTTGTCGGTGGTGTAACTTGCGAGTCGTCCAAATTTAAGCAATGTGGTTAACTCTACCCATCCATCGTCTTTTACAATTTCTCCTTGCAAAAATTTGTCGCGTGATAAATTAAAATCTCCAAAGTAGTACTCGATTTGATTAATGATTTTATTTTCTAAATCACTTGCCATTTTTAGATATTTTCGTGCAGCTTTAAATTTGGACTTCTATGCCTTAAAACCGCGTGTATAAAAATGTTTGTGAAAGAGTGAAGTTAGCTAGCCGTGATTAGGTAGCCCTACCGCTTCTTACAAAAAAAAACAATTTTTAATTTTAAATATTGACTATACAATAAAGCAACAAGAGTTATCTAAACGTTTTAAGTACAATTACTAACGTAGAACGGATTTAAAAATAGAATAACAATTTTTAAATAAATTAGAAAATTGTTTAGATAAATTTGTGTTTACACGGCTTTATTGGAGTGGTAGTGCTAGAAAATCAATTAATGTTAAAGATTCGCAAATATTTTAATTTAATATTCATTTAGTAAGCATTAATGACGTGCAATTAAAGTGTAATTTTAATAACGAAAGTCCTAGAATATTTTTATAATTTTCATCATTTAGAAAATGGTTAAAGTAGAAATTAACGACGCTTTCTAACGGCCGTCCGTATAACTAACTAAAAATCAACCTCCGCAATGTCAAAACGAAATGACAGCCTTTTTCCGTGGCCTTCCATCGGTGTAGAGGTGGTTTTCACTCTGCAAAAGAAAATCCAAATCATCTTCCAAAATGAGAATTTACAAAGATACTATTACTGGTAAAGCAAAATCTATAACATTCGTTTTATTCATTTTACCGAAATTTTGATTGTACTATTTGTGTATTGATCGAAATTTGTTTTTTTTAATTGACTGAAACCTGTACTAATTTTGTTATTTTTTAGGCGACGAAATGTTTTCGGACACCTACAAACTAAAACTAGTGGACGACGTACTTTATGAAGTGTATGGAAAATTAATTCAGAGAAAACAAGGAGAAGTATCGATTGCTGGATTTAATCCATCAGCTGAAGAAGCCGATGAAGGTACCGATGAGGCTATAGAATCTGGCGTAGACATTGTATTGAACCATCGGTTAGTTGAATCTTATGCCTTTGGTGATAAGAAAAGTTACACCGCCTACCTTAAGGAATACATGAAAAAGTAAGCGTATTTTTAAATACTAGTGTACAATATGGTGCATGTTCTAATACTGAATTATGATCCAGCATGCGTAATTCAGAGTAATTCATGCAATATTAATGGGAACACTCTTTGATCTTTATTAAAAAGAATTGTTTCTGTAATAAAGTAGTTGCTTCCCGACATTATTCATTAAACACTTATTAATACGGATACCTTTCTCCTTTAGATTAGTTGACAAGTTACAAACAGATGCTCCAGATCAAGTGGATGTTTTTAAAACTAACATGAACAAAGTAATGAAGGACATTTTAGGCAGGTTTAAAGAATTACAATTTTTCACCGGAGAATCTATGGATGTCGATGGTATGGTAGGCCTTTTAGAATATCGTGAAATCGATGGACAATCCATACCAGTCATGATGTTCTTCAAACATGGTTTGGAAGAAGAGAAATTTTAGTTAGTTTATTATTTTTTTTAAATAACTTTTCCATATTTATAAATATTGCCCTGTTTTTATTAAATTTATTTATATGCGACTAAAATTTTCACCAACTTGTTTTAATTGATATTTGCCAGAAACTTATAGTCTATGAATGATGAATGTTTATACTAACTATACATGGAAAGATTAAATTCGAATTTTCATAAAGATGTTTTTTTTTAAATTGCCTAATGCTTTACTACATGAGTGATAACCTACTAATTATCATGGATCTAAAGTTCATAGAGTATCTTATCACACTGGGTATTTACTCTTCATGTTCCTGAGTATTTAGAAACAATGACAATATTAAGCGATTACTAGAAATTTATAATTTTGAGTTACTGTGATCAAATTAATTACAAGATAAACTTAATCTATTTCAAAAAACCGAACAAAAATTGTAGTGTACATAATATAATATAACTGAAATTAATGTTTTAGATTGTGAATTTTAAATAATTATTATAGTGTCACATCTATTAACTAATTCTTCTAATTTTTAAAGCAATATTTACCTCATACCCCAAATGTGAGAGCTGTTTGTTAAATGCACAAAGTAAAGTGTATTTGAAGATATATCAAAAACTATCAACTCAATAATGAAATGTTAAGTATTGAAATACTTATTCGGTTTAGTGTTTTTTTGTTTGCTTAAAAGAAAAACAATAAATACGGCACTATTTAGGTTAGTCATTCTGTTTTCCTGAAACATTACTCATAGTAAAATAAGCATTACTAATAGGTTTCACAATACAATAATATTGTCTATTTTATGACTAACTCTACTTTTCGTCCATTTAATGCGTGCCCTCAACATTACTTTTATTATCATTTGTTACATAAATCAGAACCCAATACTATACAGGGTGTCACAAAATATGTGTTCCAGGCTTAAAGGGTTAATGGTCGATTGCACCGACAAAAGTTAAATTTAATCCATGTTAAAAACAATCATTGCTATGGTTTTAACAATTGTATCCAAGTTTTTAACTCAAGGTTAAATTTAAGTTGCGTCGGTGCAATCGGCTATTAATCTTGTCAATTGATCCAATGACACCACCAAGGGTAAGATTAACTAAAAATTCAAGCGACGGACGGACTCAATTATCCAGACTTCGTGAGCCAGCGTTATTTAAAGCAATATGTTTGTACCTTGCTTTCCTTTGTGATCAACCACAAAATGTATGCTACGACGGTTTTACTAGAACTAGCATCAGACTTTTCTTGGCCTCGGAAGGTTTACCTTTTGAGTTAAAAGAATTAAGAAAATTGCACTTAAGATATTTTGAAGCATACGGATTGGACTCATCTGAAGCAGAAGAGGATCAAGCAGTTTACAAGTCGTACGTCTCATCGGAAAGAGTTATGTTCCTCCAGCGTTCAGGTAGAGTCATAGAAATTACATTGGCCATCCAAAAAACTAATATCGATATTGACACGTCATAAAGGAACCAGTCTCATTTAATAGTTATAGTAAAAACATTTATATCAATGGTAAAAATATAGGAACTCAATTTTCCCCAAATAAATTGTAGCTATTACTGAACATTGGTTGGAAGATGGAGAACCGTTTTTTATTGAAAAATATTGCCCTCTTTCTAGGCACAATAGGCGTAATAGTGGTCATGGAAAAACTTTGATTTTCTCTAGTAGTGACACATTTCAACCTGTGGATATTTTTGATCATTTGTTAATAGAAAACGTATTTGTATTTACAGAACACCTAATTCTAATGTTAATTTATTTTAAAGAGCCTGTTTAATATCCTTGAATCTCTACCGAAGTCATCATAAAATAGTTTGTGGCGACTTCAATATTGACTACTCGAATATGTCCAATGCCCGCAAATCTCTGATAAATATGTTAAATTCTTTTGGATTAAATATGCATGTAACTTCTCCTACTAGAATAACTAACACTTCTTCTACAATCGATTATGTTCTATCTGACTATGATACTTGTATCGTTAATTGCATAGTTCTCCATTCAGGTCTCTCAGATCATGAAGCAATATATACCCAGATTCCCTTACATCATAAACGAAACAATCAGAAACCTTCATTAAAACGGATTTTTTTCCACACGAAGTTTGAAAAATTCTCAGAAATTTGCACTCAAACCAATTGGGAAGTAGTTAGTGAAGAAATTAATAAAAATTTTCAAAACTTTCACAAAAAACTACAAAACGATTTTGAAATATCTTTCCTTCTTAAAGTATTCAAAGAAAAAAAATTCAAAGTCGTGGACAACAAAAGGAATTAGAATATCTGCTAAGAATATGCGCTCCCTGATTTACATAAAAAAAATTACTTGTAGTACTTTCTTTCAAAGCTATTTTAAATTACAATATCGTAAAATTTATCTAAAATTAGTAAAATCGGCTAAAAACATGTGTACTATGAAAATCGTATTTCATATGCAAAAATCTTGTTAAAGAGACTTGGTTGATTGTAAATAATCGTAAAAATAAGCACTCATCTACTGTTACGCAACTTCCAACTCCTGATGATTTAAATGATTATTTTTCATCTATTGCTGATGTATTTCAAACACAAACTTTGATGGAAATCCTATTTCATATCTAACTTCAAAAATCGGCAATAATCATAGCCTTGGAAGCTTGGAATCACTTGAATCCTAACATTATGCCCCCTGCATGTGCTAAACAATTTAATTGGGGCCAGTGTTATTTAAAAAGAATCATTAATGACATGATTTTTGAATCACCATCTGATGAATTGCGTCTCAAATCTCTTCAAAATAAATTCTCCGGTGCGTGGATCAATGCCATTCCCAACCCTAACCTAGGGACACCGCTTAACGACGAAACATTTAGAATCTGCACAGGGATACGTTTAGGCACTCCAATATATGCCGACCTCACTACTGTCATTGTGGTGAAGCTGTGGACGCACTTGGCAGACATGGACTGAGCTGCAAGAAAAATGCAGAAAGATCTTCTCGGCATGCTGAATTGAATAAAATCATCCAACAGTCCCTTGCTTCTATACACATACCTTCGAGACTGGAACCTGGGGATTTTTTCAGAGAAAATGGAAAAAGACCGGACGGAATGACTATGATCCCATGGACAAAAGGGAGATATTTGGTTAGGGATGCAACTTGCGTGGGCACTTTTGCAAAAAGCAACATTCCTTCAGGGGATTTTATTCCTGGCTACGCTTCGGAATTAGCAGTGAAGAAAAAGCACCGTAAATACGCAACAATAAAATCCAATCACAATTTTATAGCTTTTGCAGTGGAGACCATAGGACCATACGAGTGGGATTGTGAACACTCGAATCGAGACGTATAAGTATGTCGGACGTTAACATGCGATTCCGATTGCAATCGTTTCGAAATAACATGGCTGACATTTCTGTCAAAGTGGACGGTTAAATTCGAAGTCCCGATAAAAACGAAACGATGTATCTATCTCATTTTAACGAATAGCTATCCTTTTTTATAAACCAATCCGATAGTTCAAACTAGAAACTCACAACAGATTGTTTCCATCTGTTTCTGCGTAGGTAACGACGATTTAAAATCATAATTAGGTAGTTTGGTATGGTTTAGTTTCAAATAATTAAACTAAAATTTCTATTTTTTAACAATTATGTAAGTATTTTTATATCAGAATGTGCGTTATACAATAACTACAACGAGGCATTATAGAATTTTAAAAATGTATAAAAATAAAATGTTTTTATCGGTACAAACTAGAAATTTCTAAATTATTGATTTAAATGAAATTTGATGTCGGATAGTACGGACATAGTACTAGTATTTTTTATTAGGTACTGACATGTAAAATATTAATTCCTGAATAAAATGATGTTTTGGCTAGTTCAGTGGTTTTGACTCACATGGAAATTCAAAGTTTAAAGCATGTGATACTTCATTGAATTGACAAAGTTGTGCCTTTCTCCTAATTAAAACTCATCTAACTCACGAATATCCTACAAGGAAATTAATAGTCAATACTTATCGCATATTAAAAAGTTAGAAAATCTTTTACCTATCTTGTTCAGCAATAAAACATAATCATCTCCAAGACTCTAAAACTTGTATAAAATCCATCTGAAACAGAACAATTTAGTAAATTTCAGATTGTATAGCATTTTTGGATTGTTACCCACTATAGGTACATTCATGAAATTTAAAACTTGGACACCACAATTTCTGTAAACAAAAGTTTGCACATTGTGAAGCGGGCTTAAGGGTATCATTTACAATTCTAACAGCAGGTAGTCTCAGCAGGGGTTATCTTATAGAAGGACTGTAGAATGAATCATTACACTAAGCACGTTTTAGAAAATAGGTAATTTACGTTGCTTACTTAATTTTTTCTTTAAAGAATATATTTGAAGGTATCGCTAATTAAACACCATAGCTCGATTAATTATCGAATCAAAATTTTGTTTAGGAAATGTTTACAAAATAAAATTAGAAATAATTTTGATTTAAAAACGTCTACAAGCAATAACTTTTAAATTAAATCAAAAACTAAACATGGTTATTTGGGTTGACTGATTATTACTTATTTTTAAATAAATCTAACCTACTAATTATTGTAAGTTATTAAAAAAATCATTAAACTCTCTATTCATAATATTTAGTCCTTACAAAATGTATATTTTATGACGTTTCATTTTTTCTGTAGTTAATATAAAAAGTGAAAATAAAAACTAAGGCAATTCTTATTGTCAACGTATATATTTAGTTTTTGACAAGAATTTATTACATAATTATAATTAAGATACCAAGTTATAGTTTAAATATAAATGAAAACGTTTTTTTTTAAATAAAGGTATTACTATATAAATAAATATAAGAAATCAATAATGGGTGTGACCTCCAGATGCGTAGAATCGCATATTCGCTGATGTGGTCTAAAAACGTTGCATTTTATTAATATTTGTTTCTATCACAAGTATTCGAATATTTTATATTTACTAAACAGTATCATACCAGCTCAAAATAATAAATGTTATTAAACAGTTTAATTCTAAGAAGTTAATTATTGAAGTGATAGCTAACGGCAAAAACTCAGTGTAATATTGGCGAGACTTAAAGATTAGAAATAATTTTTCACTTGTCATTATTAAACAAAAGTTAAATAAATCATTGATAGTAATTAAATTATTTTTAATTAAACTAGTTTAATAAACCTATTTTTCAGTGTACACTTACAGAACATTCGTGAAAGTTTTCCTTGTATTCTAAATTTCTAAACGATAATAATTTTTAAGTATGTACGTTTGTTATTACCGTAAATACTTTTATTTACTCTTTATTTATAATTTCTACACCAGTCAATTAATGTTTTTAATTTTGTGATTGCATAAAATATAAATTAATTATTAATTCTTATTATAACTCAATAAATGAAACCAAAACAGTTCCCGAAACGTAGGATTGAAACCTATACTTGTTTTATTTGTGAACTCCATCTCCTATAAAGAATCATGACTTATGTAGAGTAAAAATTAAAAAAATCTTTTAATTATTTTGTATAAAATTTTTTATTTCTGAAATTATCACAAATCTGTTCGACATTGAAGTGAACATGAACATGAAGTGAAGTGAATTTTTTTTGTAAGCTAAAATTCAACATTTTTTAAACATGGGTAAATTGATAACCCGCGATTCAAAAAATTTTTCATCAACGTGGACCATGTGTTGGACCTACCAAAGTACTATTGAACTATTGAAGTCATCTGAACTATTAATCGGCAAATCGGAAAAGAAACAACTTCAATTTAAAGGAACCCATTGCCCATCAATTCTTACACCGTTTCGAAAATACATTTCTAACATGCAGCGTTTATGGTAGTCGGTGAAAGTCAAGGCATTTCAATGCGCTGTCAGATAGCTGTCAAAGACCTTTAAAAATGGCTACTGTGGCAAACTTACGTATAATTAGATGGATTTTATCATTGCGTTATAGGATTTTAATATAGTTTATACGTTTAATTGATTTGTAATATACCATAATGCCAGCATTTGGTTGTGTAGTGAACTGTGGCAGTAGAGGATATCGTGTCAGTGTTAAGTTTTTTAGAATCCCTGTTATTTGTAATTTTAAACATAAATTGAGTAAAAATACTCTTTCAAGGATTCTATAACTAACTTAATTAAAACAACCACTAATAGTACAAAAAATAAACGGAAATTACACACATTCGAATGAAAACAAGGGTTTGTTTGCCCTACAGAAGCCATTTTGTCAAAAGCGTTGAAATGCCTTATTAAAACAGCTTATCATTGCGAATGTGGTTATTAATTGTTTAGATGGCCAAAAATAGTTATTTGTATACCAAAGCCGCAAATTACAACTTTAGTACTCCGACAGGAAAGTTATAGCCGAGGCCGCAATAATATCTTGACTGTTAGTAGAGTGCTTTCAACTAATTTCCAAGTATGCCACAATTAGTACATTATTCAAGTGGACCTTTTTCTACACTTTAGCGGACTCGTTGCTAGGTTACGCGGCTGCGAAATAGAACCGTAGGTGTCCGCGACATAGGAAGTTCTCTTACGGTTGCACAAAAACATATTTAAGTCAATAAATATGTCGTCATCGTATAACCTCTACCTGAATTTTAACGACCAAATTTCTGAGAAAATCATTTCAAATATTTGCAAATATACAGGTTGTCCCAAATAGAGTAAGATAGTAATGGATATCTTTCTTATTATTAAAGATAGAGATTTTGTGAAATGGTCAATATTGTGTAATTTTTTGGGCAGACTTCGATTCCGTTGAGAAACGTTTCAATTTCCGAATAGTTTTGAAATTATTTTAAAAAACCAAAAATCGGCGATTTCTAAAAATGCTGTTTCGATTGAATGTAGATGGCGCTGCAAAAATCTAACATGGCCGCTATGTGAGGTAAATTTGACAGCTTACATCTGGGTAGTGATTAAGACTTATTGTTTAGCAGTCTTTTATGTTATTCACAATCAACGGCAATGTGTGGACTTAGCGAGAGAAATGTGTGGAAAGGCACATTTATTGTTTCCCTTGTTGCCATTACAATAATGACGCACACAAGTAATGTAACAGAACACAAATAAAATTTAACCCAAAATTTGCAACAAATGTACCCGTTTTCCAACACATTAATCACGTAAACCGCAATGTAAACAACCTCACTTATACCAGGTACAGGAATCCTCATCAGGCGGCGATACGCATCTGTAAAAATCTCGAATTACAAAAGATATAGAAAAAGTTGAACTTTGATGAGGCACACTTAAATGTCAAAATAAATTTCAAGGTTAGATTTTCACACAGTTAAACAGTTATTTTTCTCTTTTTAACTATTTAAATGGGCGCCATATTGAATTTTTACACAATTAAATGTTTTTTTTTCTTTTCGACCATTTATAAGAACTTATGTACGATTAAAAAATTATGGGAAATATTGTTTTCATTTTAAATCAAGCAGTCATGATTAACAATTTGCAAGTAAAAATTATTTGTTAAACAAATTAAGCACAACGATACACCGTGATATTAGTAAACTGTAACACATTACAATAAATGTTTAAAGTTCTCGCCGTTTTCATGTAGCCACAATATTGATACCGTTTTATAAACCATACACTTAATTTTTAATTAAATAAAAGTCCAGAGGCGTTCAATCGCTGGTCACTGATTAGGTGTATTAGTGGCAATTACTCTATCCTCAAAATGGCCATTTAATTTAAATATCGGATAACGTTACCAGCATTGTGTTGAAGCGTCATCCTGCTATACTATATTTGAACATTTTGTGCCGAAGGTAAATCTTATAAATCTTCAAAATATGTTTGCAGAATTTCCATGTAACGACGCTGTTCCATAAAAAATTATAGCACCAACTAAACGATTTTCCAATATGCCACAAAAAACATTAAAGCCAAAACGAACGTTTTCATCTAAACATAATCGATACCGTTTTACAACACTATTTACAGTATATTTCACCAATAATTAATAGACGTCTGCAATATGTCCGTCATTTAAATTTGTAACTAAATATAGCGCGGGAGCACCAATTGGCGTGGTATAATTTTTCATATAAAATACAAAGGTAAAAAAGTTGCTTGAATAAATTTATTAATATATAGTTTCTATCACCACACGTAATCATCTAATAAAAATTAACTATTTTTTTCTACTCCATCTTTAAAACACAAATTATCGTATTATAAAGGAAAGCAAGTGGCAATTAATGACTTCTAATTCCATTATGGTAATGGAGTTATGCACTTTCGAGAACATTAATAAGCAATTACTAACATTTCCAGAAATTCTTAACAGTAATAATATTTATGTTTAACAACGTTTAGTTCTTAGAATAATAAATTTAATTGTAAAATTTTCCATTGTAATAACCTAAACCCTCCGCGTGATACGCTATTGTGTGGGCAAGTAGGTAATGTTTTAAGAAGTTTAATATTTGTATTTATATTTGTCTTTTCTATTATAATGTTGTAGGAATGGATGGAAAATCCGATACACGGTAGCCAACTGAAGTGTTGCTTTTATTACGATGTTACCCTTATAGAATTTAATATCGGATAACAATAATAATAATATTTTTATTTGTACTTTACATCTTTGACCGATTATTTGTACACGTCAAATATAATAATTAATTAGATAAATACGTAGAATATATAAAATATAGAATATACATTTAGTTAGATATACACCACACCAACAGACAAAATACCTTTATATTACATTAATTTTTCAAAGTCGTTTAGAAAGAAATTGTTAATGCTGAAAACGCTTTTTTTAATAATGCAGCCTTAATTACTATCATAAATTGATCAAAAGGTAAGGTTTTGACTGTTAGTGGTAAGTGATTAAACATTTTAGGCCCATAGTAATTAAAACCGCATCTATCGTAGGATAGTCTAGGATAATTTATTTTTATATTGTCTTTAGTTCTTGTGTGGTATTGTAGTATTTCAATAATTAAAGTCTATTAAAATTACTTTATTAATTATAAGTTATACAGCTCTTGAGAATGCCACGTCGTACATTAGTTCTGTCGCGTACCGTGTTGCCATACCTAACACTTCCCCCACTTTTGGTTGTTTATAAGTCGAATACTTGTTTCTTCTTTTTTTTCCTAGCCGATTTTCTAGTGCAAACGACTTCCGGGTTTTCACTCACTGACGCAATAATATTTTCACTTTCCACTACATTATCAGCAAATCGTACAGTTTTAGTTGTGTTTTTAGTAGATTCTGTTGCTAAGGAATCGGTATTAATTACTTTGTCAATTGACGTTTCCGTAGCAACATCACTATTACAGTCAATAGTTTCAGTGTTACTTACATTAACTAATTTAGGCATATAAATTATCTTGTCATCAGCCCGTACCAAATTTGTTTCTTTTAAGTCATTAGTAAACAAAGTTGGTTTTGACTTTATAATCTGATCTATATGACGCTTACTGACACAGTCTAAATCATAAATAAAACATTTATACATAACATTACCAATTTTCCCTTGTATTTTAGCTTTAAGCCATTTGCTATCTTTGGATCGAAAATCTTTGACATACACTATTTCATTGAATATAAAATTTTTACTTTGATGATTTTTATTATCACAATCTTCATCGTCATCTTTTTTGATGGAATTTTTATAAGATCAAATCTCATTCTAGTATTTTTACCAAATATTCTAAAAGAGGGCGAATGGTTTGTTGTATTATGGACTGTGTTTCGATACCATAGTAAATATCGTGATATTAATGTTTTAATTGAATCCTGGTGATTTTTGGGATCAAGAACCAGCTTTTTAATAATATTTTTAAATGTTTTTACAATTCTAAAATGATTGCTATGAAGTTCATCTAGAATATGCTTCTGACAACTTTTAGGAATCACTAATTTATGACCTAACATTAACAAATCTTTTTCCAAGGTAAGTTCATTTCTATGCATAAATAAGCCTTAACGCAGGTTTCGTGGTCTTTTAAATAATTAGACCACCCAGTTTTAACGTAGTGCTTAATTAAAGAAATAATTTTATCTTTATTACTATGTTCTTTGATTATTTCGTAATTGATAGGAGTTTCATTTTTTATGAAAAATAAGTAGCTTGACCGCGTTACCATTATTAATTTCTTTTTTATATACAATTTCGTAATCAAAATTACTTAAATAAATTGTCCATCTTTGCAGTCTTCCTGCAGCTAAAATAGAAATGCTTTTAGAACGACCAAAAATCGAAATTAACGGTGTGTGATCAGTAAATAATACGAATTTATTTCCAATTAAATATTGACCAAATTTTTTCACTCCGAAATATATAGCGAGTGCCTCCTTATCAATAACAGAATATTTTTTTCGGCATTATTTAATACACGAGAAGCAAATGCAATGGGCCTCTCATCTCCATTACCAATGATATGAGAAAGAACTGCACCTATACCCACTTCAGACGCATCACATGCTAAACGTAATTTTAGATTAAGGTTATAATGTATTAAAACATTATCTGATAATAATAATTTCTTAGTCAAATTAAATGCATCTTCGCACTCTTTATTCCAATGAAATTTCTTATTTTTGCGCTCAAGATTGTATAAGGGTTCTAAAATTGTAGCTATATTTTTAACAAATTTGCCATAGTATGTAATCATGGATGTAAAAGATTTGACTTCTGATACATTTTTAGGTCTTTCAACATTCAACATGTTGTCTACTTTACTTTTACCTTTGCGTAGACCTTCTCTATCTATGATATGCCCTAAGTATGAAACTGATTTTTGAAAATAACTACACTTTTTATAATTTAACTTGAGACCTGAATCTGACAAAACTTTAAAAATGGCACCTAAATTCTTCATGTGCTCCCTATGGTCTTTTCAGTTACAAGAATATTGTCAAAAAAAACAACAAACACCATTTAAGTTAAATAACAATTTATCCATCTGTTGTTGAAAAATTGAGCACGCTGTTTTAATACCGTAAGGCATACGATTTACTAAATAGGTTCCTCTATGGGTGCTCCAAGCTAAAATTGATCTAGCATTATCATCTAATACTAATTGGTTATAAGCCAAGGTTAAATCTAATTTAGTAAATTGGTCACCACCCTGCAAGGAATTGAAAAGTTCCTCAACACGTGGAATTGGATAACTAAAATCATCTAATACTTTGTTTACTGTAACTTTATAGTTTGCACAAAGTCTGATCGATCCATCTTTTTTTATAATAGGAATCAAAGGCGTTCCCTAAGGATTACTAACATTTTCAGGCAATTTTTCAATTACTCTAAGATTTTCGAGCCTAGCTAGTTCCTTATTAACTTTCTCTTTGAATGCAAACGGAATAATATATGGCTTAATAAACACAGGGGTGCTATCTGATTTAATATGTAAATAATTCGAATTTATTTCCATTTATTTATTTCCCTAACTTTTCGTCAAACAAAGTTGAATATTTACTAACTAATGCATTAAGATTAACATTACTGTCAACACTAACATTATTTATGTTAAAACTTTGAATATTTAGTTCGTTATTAAATCTCGACCAAGCAATGGAGGTCCACCATTCTTAATTATAAAAATTTGATTTTTTTTCCTTCAATTCTACGAATACATTGATGACACCATATGGCTCAATAACACTACCATCATAACACCTTAATCTTGTATGCTTATTACACAAAGGTACATTTGGAAAATAAGAATTATACAAATTTTCAGAAGTAACTGTGAGCGCCGAACCGGTATCCAACTCAAATATTATTTCCTTGTTATTTAATTTAATTGGATACTGATCAGGAGCTAAATCATTATTAGCATTAAGGTGAAACAATGATTCTAAATGTAATTCGTCTTCAATTAATGAAAAATTGTTTTTTTTATCATTCTTACATGCACGTATTATGTGACCATGCTTATTACAAATAGTACATTTAAAATGTCTAAACTTACAATATTTAAAATTGTGATTAGATTTTCCACAGGCAAAACAGGCTTTAACGTTTTCAACTTTGTCCCTTGATGTGGAGCTGCTAGCTTCATTGGTATTACCATTACCACCTCTCATTGAATCATATTTAAAGGCAGTAGATGTTGAATTCTTCACCTTATATGAATTTTTAGGCCTTAAATTAAAGATTTCTTCTTTAACCCTACCGGCTAATACAATTTCTTTATTTAATGCGATAGCTTTTATATCTTCCAATGATTTTTTAATGCAATCTTCTTCACAAAGTCTATCAATAACTTTATCTGGGCACATTCGGTAATAAATTTATCCTTAATACAATGATTCAGACGAGAACCAAACGAACAATTTAGTGACAACTTCTTGATTCGGATGTACTACTCATTAATGCTTTCGGTTTTGTTTTGCTTAGCATTATAAAAGTTAATACGTTCTTTAAAAACAGACACCATTGGTGTAAAATGACCAGTTAATAATTTACATAATTGTATGTACGACAATTCCTTGGGCAATTTAGGATCGCATAGATTTCTCAGTATCTTATATGTTGGTGCGCCGATCATCGTTAAAAATATTGCCACCTTTTTTGATTCGACGATAATGTTTTTGGCTAAAAAGTATTGATCCATCCGTTCGTTATATAGCGTCCAGTCATCATCACTATTAAATTCCGAGCTAGTACCAAAGGCTGATTGCGTAATTATAACTTGATTATCTTCGGTCGACATTTTTGCCAAGTGTAGGAACGTTATTAACCTCAAATAAGTTTAATCTTTAAAAATTGCTCCTAAAAACAAAAACACTTGCAAAATTTTAGTTTCACTTTAATAAAAACCGATTTTCCTCGTCGTCATTTGTAGTATTTCAATAATTAAAGTCTATTAAAATTACTTTTTCCACTACTAGCTGTGAAGTGGACAATTATTGCGTCTCCTAGCCAACTGAGAAGTTGAATTTCTCTATTAGTGGTTAATAATTTTTTCTATTGTTGACCTAGGTTTATAATGGACAATTTCAAATTTTTTGAGAATCTAAGAATAGTTGTTTAACAAAAACGAGTGAAACATAATTTTGTATATCCAGGTGATTATCTTTAACTTATTTGCTGCTTAAAATTACCTAACACGATAAAATTATTTGAATAAAAAAATGCCATTAGTTTAAAATTCGCGCCCCCATCCCATAACCGCAAATACATAACCTGAATTTATTTATTTATTAAATATGATGGTAGAATCAGTTTTTTCAGGTTTCTCAAAGGAGATTTAACCAGGCGAGTTAAGTTACATCAAGAATTTTAAGTAAATTACAAACATTTGGTTGTAGGTGTTTTGAATGGTTAACAGAATCTGGAAGGTCCGATCTGTTGCATAAAAATGTCGACTCTAAAAACTTAACGAGTATGTGGTGAACACTTACCATTCCTAAATGAATTACAAGTGTCAATTTCTGAAACTCAATATTCAAATGATGCAAGGTATATTGGCGAAGCAATAAATGCCCGTTAACATCTCTAGCTATACCAAAACTACTCAAGGTTGCAGCTCAAATACTCTTAGGTAAAGAAAATTATGGAGGAACATTCTTAAATTGCAACGTGAAAGAGAGCACTTCAATTGAAGTTAACATCTCCCAACGATTACTTCCCGAAAGCAGAGCACAAATTGTGACAACCGAAGTGGACTTAAAAATAAACCACTAAGAAGCAGGAGATAAATAGAGGAATACAAACAATTTTCACTAAAATTATATTTTACGAGCCCCAAAATGTTAATTTTAAAGTAGGTTTTAAATTTTTGCCAGCTCAAACTGCTACGTGATCATGGTTAGAGTTATATATAAAAGTTAAACAACCCTTGTGCTACATCTTTACAAATACGATATGCAAAGGTGACAAATTGAAGTCGATAGTATTTAGACTTCTAGAAAAGCTACAACTACAATGCGGTGCCAATGTTAGGGCAGTAGTAAAATTTTCGAAACCTAATTAAAAGAATAGATGTATCACCGGAAAAACCATACCTTCTCGTAAACGATAAGAAAATCTATGATTTCTTCGATGTCCCCTATTTATTGAAGTCGGTGCAAAATAACTTGATTAAATACGATATAATCTTTAATAACAAAAAAGCATCTTGGAAAGACATTAAAAACTTCTACATGTCAGACAAATCTAAACCGCTGCGATTGGCTCCAAAATCAACTAATTTACATATTACTCGGAATAATTTTCAGAAAATGAAGGTGGAATATACCACACAAGTGTTTAGTGAATCAGTTGCAGTTGGTTTATCAATGTATGTAGCTTTTAATGCTTTTTGATTTATTTGCATTCCTGTGCTACTTGATTTTTACAAGAAAAATGTTTATTTTTTATTTGTGGCTTAAATTTGGCTAGTAGTTGGAAAAATAGTATATACACTATGGTTGTGAAGTCCATTATTGCCTACGCTCCTGGTGCTAAGGCAATAATGACAGACTTCACAACCTTGGTGTATAATATACTATTATTAATTATAAGTTATACAGCCCTTGACAATGCCACGTCGCACATTAGTTCTGTCGCGTACCGTGTTGCCATACCTAACAGGTATTCATGACTTTCATTTGTTAAACTATATTTATTCAAATTACTTTTAATATAAACAAGACAATAATAAATGTAAAGGCACGGAGAAGTTAGTAAGTTTAACTCAATAAATTTATTTTTCATGTTCGCTTGAAAGCTTGTATTAGTCATAATACGAATTACGTTTCTTTGTAATCTAAATATTCTCGCCGCATTTGGTGCTTGACCCTATCAAACCGTATAAGACAATGTGACACGAAAAGACTGTAGTATATGATGTTAATAGTACATCTAGGGGTACGAGTTTTGTTAAGTTTCTAATAGCAAATATATTCTTACTTAATTTTGCTGTTAAAACTTCGATATGTTTAGTCCATTGCAATTTAGAATCAAAATAGATTCCCAAATATTTCACATGAGATGGGTAATTATCTACAACTTAGTCTATGAGTAAACATCATCTCCACTGTCTTGGTTTCATTTAGTTTTAGTTTATTACTATTAAACCATTCAAATATGCGCAACTGATTTTGGACAATATTATATTTGTAATTTGCTGTAAGTATCTTTGTGTCATCGGCGAATAATATTACTTTGTTTTTGTTTTTATTCACATAATTAGTATTCCTTTATGTTGTCAGCGTTGTGTGGTGTCCTGTTGATACTACATTTCTCGTATCCATAGCAACAATTCATAGCATTCTCAACATAAAATATTTTGTGAACGTCAACCAGCTGTCAGAATTTCAAAAAAGAATTTGTATCTCACAGATAGACATATCAAAAAAGTTTCAGATTATGATTCTAATTTAAAAGTAAAAAAATATACATGGCATTTCATTTAAAATAACATATAAGATATAACCGGAAGGGCTAAAAGTCTGAAAACGTTTAGAAGAATAGTACGTGATCAATAATAAATTTTTGATTTTCAAACTTTTGTTTTGGCCGCAACTCCGAATTTCTAACTGAAGAAATTAACATCACCAAAAAAAGTTTTTCCGTATACCCGCGCACTAAAAAAGTTGCTTACAACAATAAACAAACACAATAAAAACACATTTCACTGAAACAAAATTTTTTTGCGTATAAAAACCTACTAATTAAGAGTAAAAAGGGTTGCATAAAAATTTTAAATTGCAACAATTTGACTTGGAATGTATAAGCCAAGTGTGCGAGAGAGATACAATTATCGGAAAATTATATACTCCAAAATTCCTCTCAAATTAGTTAAACAATGTGCTGAACAGTTTTCAACTCCTCGAGCAGATATTATTAACGATTTGGTGGTACACGGATATTTCCCTAACGAACTAAAACTTTTCCTATACCAAAAAAAGGGGACCTTTAATAACATCGATAATTTAAGACCTGTGGCAATTTTAAGTATATTTTCAAAAGCAATTCAAACTATAATATGTAATCGTCTAACTGATTACCTAAACAATCGCAATTTAATAAGTGATGCGGCGATGACTAATTTTTTTCAAAATGTTATTGAACATTTAGACAAAGGTAAATGTGTATTTGCAATATTTTTTGATCTCTCTGGTGCATTTGATACACTAAACCCAACGTACATAGGAACAAAATTAAACCAAATGGGTATTCGTGGAAATATTAATAAATTAATCTTATATTATCTGGATCAACGTCGCTTCTTTGTTAAAGTAGAAACATCTCAATCTAAGCAATACACAACTGACACGGGAATACTCCAAGGTAGTATTTTGGGCCCACTAATTTTCCTACTTTATATTAACGATCTATCCCAACATTTGAGCGGATTTCAACTTTATATGTATGCTGATGATGTATCAATTGTAGTTTCAGAAAATGATCCCATTACAGCTAGTGATAATGTAGCATTAGCAATCAAAACATTTTGTGAGTGGTGTGAATGTAATCGTTTAGTGGTGAATGTTAAAAAAACAGTGATTATGCAATTTGGTACTTTGAAAACCATTACCATCAATCACATTTAATATTACAGGCCATTCAATAGAGACATCTACGAATTGTACTTTTTTTGGGTTTACATCTTGACTATCAACTTACCTGACCAACCAAATTAATCACATAAGATCAAAATTAAATAAATCTATGTTTCTGCTATTATCTCTTAAACATAGCTTAACAAACAGTTGTCTTCTAACGGCATATTATGGTACGTTTTTACATTTAAGACACAATATTTTGTTATGGGGTAAGTCAGCATATTCTAGAAATATATTCATCCTCGAAAGAGAAGCAATTCGGATAATGTCCAACTTGCAATACAATGAATCATGTCGCAATATTTTTAATATGAACAATATTTTAACATTAGTTTCAATTTATATTTATAAGATATGTAGTTACATATGCACGACCAAAACTAAACTAACAAAAGATTCAGATTTGCATTCATACAATATAAGGAAAAAATGACTTTTGTGTTCTTAAACATTAACACGCGTATTGCAAAAAGTCTCCTAATATGAGCGGCATTGAAATATTCAATAAGTTGCCACAAAATTTAAAGAGTAGGTAGTACAGACATCCTAAATTAAAAAAAATACTAAAACAATTTCTGGTTAGCAATGCATTTTACACATTAGACGAATTCATTAATAAAAAATAATTCCATATTTAGTTCTTTTCTTACTGCTACATTTTTATATCCAGCCGTGTTGTTATATACCTACTATTATATTATTTACTAATTATAATATGTATTTTGTGCTGTATTTTATGCTGTTTTGTTTTTGACAATTCTTATCTACTCTCGTAGGCAACTAAGATAAATAAATAATTAAATAAATAAATTGCGATTTTCCTTTGTTGTTCCAGGCGTTACTTTTGTTTCTTTATTAGCTTATTTATTCGATTACTTCATTAGTTTGTTCTTTATAATACGGAATTTATATAGTTTAATTTAATAGTATTTCATAGTAATTAGGTTATGGTTAACCCGGTGCGTATTTCTAAAATTATTGTTCTCGCCAGCTTATTTTCTGCGCATATATTTGTAGTATAAACATTAATTTTTAATTTATAATAAAAATATGCTATTTGAAAATGTAATATTAATACTAGATGAAAGATAAAGATAATAAAGATAAAGTGTTTATTTTTCGGGTCACTCTAAAGTTCGCCTTGGTAAACAAAAAGCGCTTTTTCTATAACTACAAACTAAAAGTTACGAGTACACCCAGGACATGAAACTGGCCATTTTTATATCTTCTCGTAAGAATCTGGATTTTTCATTTTAGAATTGTAAGTGATAGCTGCTTGTGCGTCTTTAACGAACTTTTTGATTGTGGTACTGTTTTAGAACATATTTCATATTTTTTGGGAGCAAATAAACATTAAATGAATATTGAAAGTAAATATTATTATTAAATGTTGAATAAATATTGATTTTAATGTTTAATCAAGAGTTGCGTTTAATATTTAATGTATATATTATATGTAACATTATGTTAATATTAAACATCTACGAATTAATGAATATGCTGCAAGCTAAAAATAAACGCAATTGTGTTTATTTTCCTATCGAGTGTCGAAAGTAGCAAATAGCAAAGCGGAGCACGAGTAGATCTAGACACGAGCACGATATTTGCACTTTCGCGCGAGTTAGGAACAATATTTTTAGACAGTTTGAACAACATAACTGAAACTAATTACTATTAATTTCCAATTCCATGTTGTTTATTATTTTAAATTGTTTCTTATTCTCGCTGTAAATTTCTGAATTTCTAAAAAGTGTGTTGTCTCCTCTAATCTGTAAACGATAAAATATTGATAGTGATCTGTAAACTCTGAAATATGGGTAATGATGAAGATAGTATTTTGGAAGCAGCAAATGAAACCAGCCTCAAGTTGTTGCCCCCTAAATCCCGGCAACGCTATGAGGAAGCTTATAGCAAGTTTATGGAGTGGCGAAAGCAAAACAGGGTAAATTCTTCGTTTTCGCAAAACGTCCTGCTTGCGTATTTTGGAGAGCTGTCGAAAAAAATTGCCCCAAGCACATTATGGACGCAATTTTATATAATAAGAAGCACGTTTATTGTTTACCAGAATACTAATATTCTAGTCAATATCCTAAATTGAAAGCCTTTCTGAAAAAAATGTCGCAAGGATACAAACCGAAAAAATCGAGAACTTTAACTGCTGAAGAAGTTAATAAATTCATAAAAGAAGCGCCAAACGGCAAATATTTGTTACAGAAAGTAAGTACATCCTTATATACAAAAAACCTTCATCAATTGAAGTTTCAATTTTAGGTAATTTTGGTGTTCGGAATTAGTAGAGCCATGCGAAGGAACGAATTGGTCCAATTAAAAATTGATGATTTAACTGATGTCGGTTCGGCCGTAATTGTACAATTAGGTGACACCAAAAATAAAAAGCATCGTGTTTTCACGATAGTTGACGAGTTTTACGGTATCTATCGCAAATATGCTGCTCTTCGACCACCAAATACGTCTGACCGTCGCTTTTTTTTAAATTACCAGCAAGCCAAATGCACTAAACAGCCCGTTGGAATCAACAAGATAGGTAGCATCCCAAAATTGATTGCTACCTACCTTGGTTTATAGGAACCCGCATCTTACACGAGCCACTGTATGAGGCGATCATCTTCCACCTTTTTTGTGGATGCTGGTGCTACGATTGAAGATCTGAAACACCACGGTCGATGGGATTCTTCATCAGTGGCGGAAGGTTACATGGCATAGCTATTGTTACTGATAACTTGAACAATGAAGCAGAATCATCCATCATGACAACTTCTTCAACAATTGTCAAATCATCAAATTTGGCAAAAATGTTTGAAAATTTCAATAACTGCACATTTAATAATGTAACTTTCTAGTTCTATTAATAAAGATTTTATTCAAATAATAATTGTGCACAATTATTTAAATCCTAATAATCCGAATTTGTGTATAAACTATAAAACTAGAAAATTGACGATTGGAATAGGACTTCATCCATTGGCCGAATTCATATCATGCACCGTGAATGATATGAATTATTTCCACACTGGTCAGTGATATTTTGAAGTTTCGATCTCAGGTTGCTACTTTGATATGTGTCACTTTCGTGACAAGCCGTCTAAAAATTGTATTCTTGCATAAAAATACATTTCATAATAATACATTGTATACGAGGATATATTGAAAAATTCTTAGCCTACTAGAACCAAACAAAATTTCAATGTCAAAATATTTTATTACTCAACATATTCTCTTCTTAATTGGATACATTTATTACAGCAAACCTGCAACGTCTCTAGACTTTTAAAAAAATGTTTCTTCTTGCTCTGCAAACCAGACCTCCACAGCTTCTATTACCTCCTTGTTGGAAGAAAATGTACGACCTTTTAAACTTTTTTCAGTTGAGGAAGAGGTGATAGCCGGACGGAGCCAAACCGGGTGAATAAGGGGGTGTTCTAGTAATTCAAACCCTAAATCACGAATTTTTGCATGGCAACATGAGATTTGTGTGCAGGGGCGTTGTCCTGCAAAAACAAAACACCTTTGGATAGCTTCCCGCGTCTTTTCTCTTTAATATTTTCCCGTAGAGTGGTCAGTAATGTCGAATAGTAATCTCCAGTTATTGTTCTACCCTTATCCAAAAATCAATCATGATTACTCCATGGCAATCCCAAAAACTGAAGCAAGAACT
The DNA here is from genome assembly GCA_030710515.1 of Abscondita cerata. NCBI lineage: Eukaryota > Metazoa > Arthropoda > Insecta > Coleoptera > Lampyridae > Abscondita > Abscondita cerata. The sequence continues at coordinate 239,919 of JALBCR010004389.1, read as the reverse complement.
TTTCCAGCAGATTTTTGGACACGAAACTTCTTAGGTCTTGGAGAACCAGAGTGTCGCCATTCCATCGATTGTTGCTTTGTTTCTGGATCGTAGAAATGTACCCAAGTCTCATCCATAGTAACAATTCGGTTTAAGAAGTCTACATCGTTTTCAAATCGAGCACAGATTGAACGCGATGCTTCTACCCTTCCACGCTTTTGGTCAACATTCAAACATTTGGGGATCCATTTTGCAGCAATTTTCTCATGTCCAAATTGACGTGAACCATATGATATACGTGTTCGTATGAAATATTCAGTGCTTCAGATATCCGTTTTAGCCCAATTCGACGGTCTGATAAAATCATGTAATGAACTGCATCGATATTTTCGGGGACTGACACAGAAACTGGCCTTCCCAATCGGTCATCATCTTCAATGGAAGATTTACTTCTTTTGAAGCTTGCATTCCAATTTTTGACGGTCGCATACGAAGGACATTGATCACCAAGGGTATTAAGCATATCTTCGTAAATGTGCTTACCACCTAACCCTTTTGAGTACAGGCACTTGATGATGGCTCGATACTCCAATTTTTCGATTTTCACAATTTCGGTGGACATCTTTTTCATTTAATTTATTGCGTGACTCTGGTTTACTTTATTAACGTCAAACTTTACACTGACACTTCTAATAAGTTATTGTTCGTTGCTATGGTAACACAATATTTTGTTTATGCAAGGAACTGGTCTAGGCTAACTAGATATCAATACATCCTGGTATACTATGTGTAAATTCGTCTTGCCTGTTTGTCTGAAAATTACAAAAAAGTAATATAAAAACAGTATCTACTACCTTTTGATGGTGTTAATCAGATACTGGATGTAGAAGCCCATTTCTTTTTAATTCCTTCCTCTCAGTGGCGATCCTAGCTTGTTATGCACCAGGGCACATTATGTAGTGAGCATACCCCCCTGAAAAAACCATGTATCATAGGTATTATTTGTGTGTTTTGTGTGTGTTTTATTTAGCCATACTAAAATTTTCATTTTGTTTTGATATTTTTATTTATGGTTTTTTCTTCTGACACGTTAAAATTGTTTGCAGAAAATGTAAAGTCATTCTAGGTTTCCCTAGATCATTGAGATACTTAATCACTTAATTTTTACTTTTCTAACAGCACAAGTTTACAACTTTTCAGGTTTATTATTTAGTAGCTAGTAGACTTTCAGCATAAAAACGATAGATGAAAATACAGTGCTAATCAATAAGTACAAACTGCTTGTAAATACCAAGTCTTGAATTTTCTTAAATAGTGTGCGTGAAATAAGTTGAGGCAAAACGATAATACGGTTTTGCCAAAATGTAAAATGTAAATTACAACCACTTATTAACTATGGGTAAAACGAAAAAACTATCAAAGTTGAACATCAGAAAATTGTATTCGTAAATTGCAGATAGACAATTAGACAAACAGTAAAAAATAATAAACAAATTAAGAACATATTCCTTAAAGAGAGATTTTTCTTGATTTTGTTGAGGTGAATTGATCAATGATATCGTCAAAATTAACCTTTTCGAAAGTTTCTCTCTCAATGCTAAGAAGTACCAAATCGCTAAGTCGATCGCCCATCGATGCACGCAAATATGATAAGATAAGCTTCAGTTTGCTGAATGATTGTTCACAACTTGCTATTTAGACTGCGACAGTTAACAGAATTTGGAAAAACATGATCTCCATATGAAATAATGAAATTTAAAAGATCTAATGGAGTTTTAAGTGTTGCTTCACTTCTAGCCCTCAGTAACATTTTACAATCAATAATTTCTGTAAATAATTCTTTGCCATTGACGTCAGTGACATAAAATGATGCAAAACTTGTACAATTTCCACGCAAATCTTGTAAACTGACTTCTGATAAAGGTATGAGATATCTAGAAGGAATCGAAATTTCTCATTCAAGTTATTTAATCTTGAAAATCGTGTTGTCATCTCTTCTTGAAGTCGGTCGATAGCACTTTTCATAACACGACTTATTTCATCTTCGGCTGTTAATACGGCATCTGCTGATTGTTCTCCGGGCATAGTTTTGCGTCGTCTTATTCTTTTTCTATATTTATATCCTAGGCAACACATTTTTCTCTTGCATATTCTATTGCTTTTTCAGGAAGGTCGGTACGTATAATGTTAAATTCTTGGCTTAACGCTTCTATGTCAGTTGCTGCGTCTTTAAAATTTATTGTTGGATCTTGCAAGCGTTTTCGATTCGATTGATTTTTCCAAGAATCACATTCCAAAAGTTAAGCAACACCAAAAAATTAAAATTAAAAATGCAAGATAATAATTGTGTTGCATCACTGTAAGTATCAGAATTCATAGACGGATCTTCTGCCATTTTTTCTAATAACAATGTGAGTTAATCAATCCCGTCATATATGACCTTAACAGCTTCTGATCGAGCACTCCAACGTGTGTCAGATTCTCGCTTTACAGTTAAAATCATTGCATTTTTTAATTCATTCCAACGGATTGTTGATAGAGAAAGTAATAAATAAATACGTTCAACACTCCCAAAAAATGTCATTATTAGTGGGCTTTCTTTTGTAGCGTGTACTCCTGCTAAATTTAAGCTGTGGTTATCACAATTAACAAATAAAGCCTTAGGATTGTTGGCACAAATTCTTTGCTGAAAACCGGAAATTTTTCCACTTATGACAGCGGCGTTGTCGTAGCATTGAGATCGACAATCGAATATGTTGTCATATTCAAGACTGTTTAGTATAGTTTTCTCTAGACTTGCCGCGTCCTTCTCTTTTATTTCCAAAAACGCTAAAAATGACTCTTTAATCCTTGCTGCTTTCTTTTCATAATATATGTGAACATATCTAATTATCCGCGTTAGCTGCTCTCTGTGACCCAAATCAGGAGTAGAATCTAGTAGTATTCCATAATATTTGTTTTTTTTAATGTCACTTAATAATTCACTTTTAACTGTAGATGCAAGAATATGAATAAATTCATTTTGAATTTTGGCTGATAAATAAGAAGGAGATCCCGGATTATTTATTTCATATTGAAGGTGTTTTTCCAATAGCAGGTCAAACTGAGCAATAAGTTTTATCAGTGCCCGGAAGTTTCCAATGTTTTGATGTTCGGCATTTAAACTTTCTTCGTGGCCACGTAATGCTAAATTTTGTGAAACTAAAAACTTTATGCAAGCAAGTATCCTGTGCAATATATCTCTCCAACGTTTTTCTCTATTTGAATGTGATTCTGTAATTCTGCATCTATTCCACTACATCTGTTTATTCTTCGTTCAGTTTCTTTCCATGTTGTAAAATCCTTGGGATGATTTAAACTTTTCAACCTTTCTTTCTTTTTTTCATTTGTTGAATCCTTGAATTGTTTCAAATGAAGATCGAACATTTTCAGCTGACGACCCAAACATAAGGCAGCAAAAGCAATACGCAGCTTCTTTACTAGGAGAATATATCAGCCAAGATCTGTTCATTATTTCTTCATTTGCCAAGTCACGTTTAAACCAGCTTGCCGGAATTGAACGTTCGCCAGGTACTTGTGATACATTGTTTTGATTTTGAAAGTAGCATGAACCTAAAGAAACCATTTCGTCCCGATCAGCTTGCGAAATTTCTAGTATTTTTGTTGAATCGTTAAATTTAAAAAAACCGACATCTTTAAATTTCAAAATATCATTTACAGAACAAGTAAGTTCGTCAGGTAGTGTAAATACTTTAGCTTTAGCATTATTGTCGGTATTTTCATTAGTATTATCTGCAGTGACATTTTCTGCAGGTGAACAATATGTTTGCTGGAGTTCTATATTTTTGTTTTTAATTTTCGCTTGCGTTCGAATCAGGTTCAAGTTCCTTAGAAGTCGACTCATTTTGACTATCATCGTTTTTGGATTTTTCAAAAAACTTGACATAAAGTTAGTGGAAGATTGCAATATTTTTTCACTTTCCCGTTTTCTTTTTCGTACTTTAGTCCCACTAGGCTTTTTTAAACATTTCTAAAAAAGACAATATTGAAACTTTTCAATCTTGATTATTTTTAGCTAAATATTCTTAAATTATAAAAATAATAATAATGTTACTTATACTTACTATGTGTTTTATCAGTTTTGTGAATGCAAGTATTTTTTATTCGAATATTAGGTACACTTGTGGGTTTCATTAACTTTATTAATGCACTGACTGAAGATTTAGCAATTATTAAAGTCTGTATACTATTGGCGCGTAGTAATAAATCATAATTGCTTGAAATAATTCTTTATTTTCTTGTGAAAGCGGTACTTATACGGTTAAGTAAAAACCAATAAATTGTAACCAAAATACGATCATTGTGCCGCTCTTGCAGCATATCGACCCATCTAGGGTCTGAGAACAATAGTTTAATCTCTGTAAACACGTTGCCATCAGCCCAGGTACTGACTAAACGAGAATCATAGCCGTAGATGTGGGTATTATACCAAGATACAAAAATAATGGTATATAATACGTACGAAGTAAAATTTGTAATGTGATCTACTATACAAATAAAATAAATAACATATAACCACATAATAATTCATATCAAGGTAGATTTTACTATTATAATATATTTACCTACTAAAAATATGATTTTTCAAACGTATCAGGTACCTACGCCACTGCAATACTAAAGATTCGAGAATTCTGACAGGTTTATTACTCCGCGCCAATAGTATAGTGAGTATAACACTAATGCAATACAATAGGGAAATTGCCGGCCATTTTGAGTAGGTGGCGCATGAATCGATGCGGTTGTAAACAAACAGTAAAATGACGGATATGTACGAGAGGTATACGGTGGATGAGCTAAAATCACTTTTAAAAGAAGGGAATAAAATGTTCAGGAAGAAAGGCTTTACTTTATTGAAACTTCGAAACGTAAACACGACATAACTCATACACATTGAATGGATGGACAGGTGCGCGGGCAATCGCTATAACCCGCTTCGATTGAGACGCCCTCTATCGGGACAGCTTCGCCAAATTTCCCCTATTAACCGTCGAGGTCGAAGACTAACAAAAAGTAAGTAATAAAATATTGTGACCCGTTGCGGAAATATAAATGCTCCCTTTGTTTCTTGGCGTTGTTTTTTTTAAAAGTAATTATCATCAACACACGTGTTGCTGTTACTAGTTGCTAGCCGCACGAGAACAATGAAAACAGTTTTCAGCATTCAGCAAAATGGTTTTAATGTACTGATAAGCCGGGACGTATATTTGCTTTGTATTCAAAATAAAAGCGTTTTTAAATATATAATACACACATTTATCGAAAAAATATGAAATCGTGGTTTAAAAATCACCTGCTGTTCTCTAAAAAATACAAAAAGGTTCAATAATAGAAAGATACCGGATCGTTTTCTTTAAGTAGTCCGTCAAATAGGCAAAACATAAAAGCATTCAACAAAAGCCTTATAGAAATACAGTATCTGCCGCATCTGCCTGCAGTCGTCTACAAATTTACATATTTTTCATACTAAATCTGCTAAATAAACAAAAATAAACTTTGTCTTGTAATTCTTAAAGTTTTTCGTGTAAAATTTGGCGCCCCTAAATACCTGCACCCGGGGCATTGCGCCCTCCCTGCCCCCCAGCGCCATCTATACGCCAGTTAAACAAACGAACTGACACATATTAAATGGTGTATGTCAAAATAGTTAAACAACCAGGCCTACTTAAAATCAGTAGAAATAATTTTGTTCTTTTTTTACTTTATGATGATGATCGTAGGCCAAAAAATATTATTCAAATTTCGTGTGTACAGTTCGGGCTCGTTCCTCAAACAAAGCTACCGCGTCGTGAAATCCTATTTTCCACACTCTAATGTAAATAACTATTTTAAAACAATGGTTATTTTAGCATGTGAACTCACTCTGCAGTCTTAAGTTTTTTATAATTTTGAATTTTCCATTTTAGTAAACCTGAATTTACGATATTTATTTTTACCTTTTGATGATAAAGTTAATTTGGTTTCACAAGTCTAAAACTTCTTGTTATAAGTCTTGTTTCAACCCAATATTAAAACTCTAACACATTGTTCAAAGAAAAATTAATTACTTTATCTTTGTTGTATTTGACAATGATTATTCTGCATGCATTATGTATAAGTATAATTTGAAAACTGAAAAACAGGTAATTTATTTAATCACAAAATACTACAAACTTAATTATTTATGGTATAATTAAAATATAAATTGCAATTTTGGTACACAGTAAAAGTATTGTAATTTTGGTGAAAACAACTGTCAAGTTTTTGCCACGGGTCAACTCGAAAAAGTGCTGACAGCTGCTGTCATACAGTTTTCCATCTAGAAACCATTTGTAATTCAAAATTACGCGTTTCTGATTGGTGGAATGAGAAATAGTCCTAATAAAACTTTGTACTAAGGCGAAGAGTTTTTCCTTTAGTAGAAAACGAACTGAACATAAACACTGCTTTCTTTGATGCCAATCAGAAAAACTGTCCTGCACTGTTTGCACTTCCGGGCTTCAAAGAATCATGCATGAATATGTAAAGTGAGACACTAGGCGCCGCATCGAGCCGGTGCCTGAAAATGCACCGGTTATAGGCGGCATGAGTCAAAGACAAAAAGGAAATGTCGTTCGTGCATAAATGCTCCTATTTGATTCAATAGAACAAGAAACGTGGAGCGACTGTGACAATGCTTTGCATGAAACCGGCTTTAAGGTACGTTTCCTTTCATGCGACAACTTTGCGACTGCCGTATTAAAACAAACATTTCATGCGGTTGCGGCTAAAGTTTTAGCTTCTTCTTCTTCTTCTTAGTGACAGTGAGAGAAAAATTGATGATCTCGAAGTCTTTTCATTGTTAGAAGAGAATGACGACGACGAATTATTGCAATTAATGAACTTCGAAACGGACGCATAAGTCCAAACTTAACACAAGCACCACAAAATGCTCTTGGGCTGCAACTCGACTGCTTCTGTCGCAACGATCACAGTCGTTAAAGGTTGTCGTACATTTAAAAACACAAGTAGGAGTCAGTTGCAGCTATCACAATGCGTATGTCGCATGCGACAAACTAGAGAAAAGAATGGTACCTCAACTTTCTTTGGGACGCCGCTAATCTAGGCCAAAACACATCATGTAACTACGTCAAAAAAACCACGTCGCACCGGTAGTTGCCTAGATTACACCATGGTATTCCGTATTTTCACAAGTTTTGGGCAAAAAATCATCTTGTAGCTATCTCCTTTAGGGTTTGATTTGGTGCTTACGCATGTTCATACGAGTATACAAAATATTTATGCTATATTGTAATTTAATCGGATAGTTCAAGTCAACCAAAAATTTTGACCACAAACAAAATTAATAACTGATATATTTTCTACAATTAACTTACAAAATTCAGGATAATTCGTTCAAAAATTTAAGTATAATAAGTACTGATAAATTAAGTATAAAATTTTCCAATTTTAAATAATAAATAATACTATACTTGGCGGAATTATCCCAATTTTCCAAACAAACGTATGAGGAAGTAAGAAACTAACAATACTATTACTACTGTAATTATTTTGGAAGCATAGTCTAATAATGAGAATTCAGCTTCTGGACACCTGCACTGCGAACACAAAGCCGACTGAAACAAATAAAATTTAAAAAAAAAGTTATGAGTGTTGCTCAACTCACCCAACCACCGTTATTAGCAACCCAATCTGCAAGATCGTCTTCCAAAACTTCAGTCATACTTTCTAAAAGACGGTGTAAATACTCTGGATGGCCTTGGCACACGCAATCAACAGCTAAACCGCCAGCAACAGCAAACACCGATACAACTTTCCCCAAGTAATGTCACACTTGACTAGTTCGTGAGCTATTGCAGCAAATATTTCGGCAGCAGTTTTGTCTGATTCTAATATACCACCTGTAGATGCACTAACCTTACGCGATATGCTGTTATATAATTTAGGATGCATTCTTTCTAATTCTATACCTATAGCGTTTAAAAAAGGGGCAACTTCTCTTACTACTGTTCCACTGGCAGTTCCTATAACACTACGTAGTCTATATAAACAAAGTTTTTTACTAAATATTCCAGATCGTTTTAGACGCGATTTTATGTATTGACCACATAACATTTTGCCTTGTACTATCACCTCTTGTATCGATGGATTGCTTTGAGTTTTCCAACCAATTGTGTACGATAATTTTCTAGACACGACATCGCCGACGTTGCTGAATCTTCTTCTGGAAAGTGATGTGATGTCTTTTCCATTCTCCTTGCCCGGTATTCCTAATAGGTTTGCATTGAGGGCAGCAGGAAAACTAAACTTTCTTGTCGGAAATGGATATCGACCTAACTGAATCTTTGATATCGGCGGTGTTTCAAAGCTAATACTTCGTTCGGTATCAACATTTGCAACATTACTGTCCATGTAGATTTTTCAAACGTCTTATATTCTGGAATCAACAAACAATAATTAGTATAAGACAGAAAAGTGTCAATTTCTTTAGCTAATTTTTTAGTTAATATTAAAAAAACCTTATAATTTAAATTTTATTGTATTGAACCTAAGCTATTCTATTGGGTATAAAATGCTATTTAGCGAAGATATTTTAAATTAATTATAAAATCAATACACCATTATATAAGACTTATTTCATAATTCTATAAGAATTTACATTAATAACTAAAACGGTACATGTAATATACAGTGTGTCAACTTAAGTTGGAAAACTTTTATTATCGGTTTAAAAAAAATGTTATTCTTGATAAAAAAGTTCTGCGTGGTCCAAAACTTAAAAATGCAACCATGAGATTTCAATTTTTTTAAGCCGTATACAAGGTTTGTTAAAAATATGAATTTTGCTCAAGAGTAAAGTACCATTATTTTTTCAATACACAAGAGAAATTGTTGTAATGAAAAGTTGTTTTGAATTAAAAGTTATAGCCAAATATGAAATTACAGTCATTTAACATGAAAATTCAGGTTTGGCGATTATTTACGTTCTATATTATAAATATTTGCAATTATAAATTTCAATACTGAATTTATCCCTCTTATCTGTTAAAAATATGATAACCTTCCATTTGTTAATATTTATGGATAATCTTGCAACTTAAATCAGTAATGAATGCATAATAATTATTTATTTTAGAAATTAAAAGTTGATATGTCGAAGCTTTAGTAGATTAAATTAAAGTTTAACATTGTGTTTGTTTCTGTATAAATGTGTGATGTTTGTTTACTAAATATTCTTTGGGTGAATTTTCCTATTTCTAAAACAAATAATTATTATGCATTCATTACGTATTTAAATTGCAAGATTTCTCAAAATATTAACAAATGGAAAGATTATCATATTTTAACAGATAAGAGGGATACATTCAGTATTGAAATTTATAATTGCAAATATGTATAATGTAAAACGTAAATAATCATTAAACCTGAATTTTCATGCTGAATTTTAATTCAAAACAACGTTTTATTATAGCACTGTTCAGTATTGTAAAAATAATGGTACTTACTCTTGAGGATAATACATATTTTTTGGCAAATCTCGTATACGGCTTCAAAAAAATTGATATCTAATAGTTTCATTTTAAGTTTTAACTTTTTATCAAGAATAACTTTTTTTCAAAAAAAAACCAATAGTAAAAAAGTTTCCTACATAGTTCCAACTTAAGTAATCTATTGTTCAACGCCTGAAGTAATTGCTATGCGTTTTGACATTGAAAATATGTAATATTAAAATTATAGCATATGCATCAGTTAATAAAGACAAACAAAAATCAAACCACAAAGTGTACTCTGTGATCAAAAAAGTAAGGTGAAATGGTCATTTAAAACTCCCGGACATTAAAAAGGCAGGTAATTTTTTTCCTAGGTTGGTAGGACTGTCTATAACAATTGCCAAGCATCTATTTGTCAAAAGATTTACTTATCTCTGAGTTACACATGTATTTGTAAACAACCAAAAGTAAATTTTTCGATTTCTACAATGGGTGATTTTGTTGAGCAAAGAACTTGGATCAAATTTTGTTTGCGGAACAAATATTCTTGTACAGGTACTTTGAAAATGTTACGGAAGGCTTTTGGTGATCAAACTGTGGCACAAAAACCGTTTATAAGTGGTACAACGAGTTCAAAGAGGGCCGAGAACGCGTTGAAGACGAACCGCGCTCTGGACGACCATCACCGTCTACCGACGAGGGACAATTCCTTCCGCCGGGCCAAACTGTCACCAAAAAATATTATTTGGGCGTTATGCGTCAGTTGCGTGAAGCTATTCGTCTGAAACGGTGGGAATTATGGGCGAACAACTCTTGGTTCCTTCATCACGATAATGCATCATGTCATACTGCATTGGTTCTTCGCGACTTTTTTGCGAAAAATTCGACTAATATCGTTCCTCAACCACCGTATTCGCCTGATTTGGCCCCGTCGGACTTCTGGCTATTCAGCAAACTCAAAAGGCCAATGCGGGAACGTCGTTTTGACACGATTGAGGAGATAAAAACCGAATCGAAGAAGGGTTTACAGGCTATATTAGAAAAAGACTTTCCGAATGTTTCGAGGACTGGAATAAGCGTTTTAAAAAGTGAGTTTTATCGGACGGGGATTACTTTGAAAGGGATGAAATTGATTTGGAAGAATAAATGAAGAATTTACAGTTTATAAACAATTTCATCTTACTTTTTGATCACAGTATTAAGTCTCTGCTTATCACATCTACTAAAAAAATAAACTAAAATCTTTATGGCTTAAATTGCTTGTCTACTTAGGGTATCTCCATAACTATAGGAAAAAGAAATGACTGGCGTAGTCTCAATTTCTTTTTTTTTAGTGAAAACAACACGATACTCTCTTCTTTTGTTTTTGAGCTATAACCAAAAAGTGACTTATTCTTGGAAACGCTATAACTCACTTGTTGTTAAACATACAAAGAAAGACACTTTTTCGAGTAGAATTATGTGAAAGCAGAATTTTAAATTATTTGTTAGTTTTTTAGGTATTGCAGCAAGTTGTATTTCTTAAAATGTAAACTATAGTAAAGTACGGCATGAATTAAAAAAGCATTTCTTTCTGTTTCCAAAAATAGTTATTTGTGTACCTAGTGCATTAAATTGCACTTTGGCCGAGAAAAATATCGTTCAAGAGCACCAAACCAAATTTTGGGCATACACCAATTCTTCTATGACCGAAAAGTCAACACTCAACATATGTGTGTATTGCCAGAGAGGTAACGATTAACAACATTTCTTAGATTAAATGTAATGTCAAATGTTGACACCAGTTTGATGTTATTCCAGTTTCTGTTTTATTCGTTGTCAGTTATCACTCGTCAAATCTGACGGTCAACGTTCAAACCAAAAATATCCCCACAAAGTAACCAAAAACCCCATATATCTCCAATGCCATCGCGCAGTGACGTCACGAAGTAGACAAGAATATCTTCCTTTGAACAAATCTATTATAATAACAAAAATGGAAAGTGCTAAGGAAATATTCGTAATTGTTCATTACTAAATAATTTTGTCGGCGTTCATACTCATTTTATAAAAGTGTTGTTTAATTCAATTTAAACATACTTTAAAAAATACTGTTATCGTACGCGAAGTGTTTTACGCTCTATGGCGCGAAATAATTTGGCTACCAATATTTTCACTTTTCAAACGCATAGTGATCAAAAAATGTCGACATTTTTTGACGTGACGGCTGTAGAAAATATATATTTTGTAGGGTTTTATCAATATTTTTGATAATAAAAAAACTATTATTCACCCTTTATTTAGCAGCATTTGGAAAAACAAAATTTGTGTAAATTTATTTGTATATTTTTTAATTTTGTTCAACGATTTTAAGTAAATATTCAATATTCCACATCTTATAAATAAGATGAGGAGTTATGCGACGGTTTCCAAACCGAAAATTTTAACACCCCTTTTTTTCACTTTTTCCGACAAATTAGAGTTAGTACGTTATAATGAAGCAACAAAAAGTATTTGTCCGACGACCGGTCACCCAACCGTCCGTCCGTATGTAAACAAGATATCAAAACTACTTGTTTATTTTTATGAAACTTTGCACATGAGCCTTATTTATAATTCTGCAGATCTGATTAGATTTTGGCCATAATCTACATAGATTTTTAAATTTTTAAATACATGAAAAATATTTATTTTATACATTTTTGTTTCAAATAAAAGTTGTTTGTAATTTAATTTTACACAACCATTTTTTGTAAAACGCAATTTCATTTTCGCATTGAGACAATGAGAATTTTCAACTCGTTTTAAGGAACTTGGGGGGCGATACCTCGTTTTGTCCGACGTACTGAGGTAGTGTAGTGGTCGTATAACGGCTTAGCAGTTAGATACATTTGATTTTACAAATTGCTTCACGGTTGACAATTTCTTCATACTCCACATCTTATAAATAAAATGTCAGGAAAACCGTCGTACATATTTTTAATAAACTTTGCATATGAATTTTATATAAGGTGGCCCACCGAAACGAAACAGACCGTGTTTTTGGAACTATTTTACACTTTAAGAAAATTGCTCGGACACGTCAATTTTTGTTTGGAGTGGGACGTTTTCTGAAAACAAATTTGACCCCGAAATATCTACAGCCCCCATTTTAAAAATCTTGAATGGCATGATGAGTTGACAGATATTTCATACGAAAACCCCTTGAATTCTCTATACATCTACATGCATTTTACTTCGGTTAAAGGGCTCCAAAGGCCCCCGACAGCCCTATTTTCAAAAATTAAAAAAAGTCAGAAAACAATGCAATATGGTCAAGAATGTCTATTCATCTTTACAAGGGACATTCATTAACGATAAAAATTTTTGCTCTGACAAAACCCCCATCTCAAAAATCTCAATTTACATGGCGAGTCAAGTGGCACCTCATATGAAAGGTATTGTAATTTTTATTCAACCAAATACATTTTATCCGTGAAAAGGGATGAAGGAGGCCCAAGGGCCACCCTGTATAAGATCGAATTCTAAGAGTAAAAGTTCTCTGGCGTTTTTTGTTTTACACGCACCCTTACTTAGTTATTATTTGTTTAAAGCAACCAACTAGAGAAGTTATGATAAGCACATTTTCATAATAACGTCGAAGTTCGCCGAAACTGCTGGCAATAACGAAAACGACGTCGTAGCTTCCGTTATAAACGCTATCGGAACGCGAAAAAACGGAAAATTTCGATTTCGATTACGGTTTTTTGCGATTTACGGCTTTCGTTTCGAAGATATTTTAAATTTATTGCTGCCCTTAGTGGATTTCTTCGGTTCACGTGAGAATTAAAAAAAAACCGCGTCCGAAACCTTACGCCATCGAGAGATACGAGGGTTTTTTGGAAAAATTTTGAACTAATTATTAACCTAAACGACCGGCGATTTTCAAAAAATATTTTCGACGTCCAATAGAAATTAAAAAAGACAAACGCGGTGAATTATTTTTGGTAAACGAGAGGGGTCGGGGACGACAGTTACACCCCGAAAACGAAAAAAATTTCACTCCTAACTTTAAGGGTTTATAACTCGGAAATTTTAGAAAATATCGAAAAAGCGCTCAGCCTGGGGCATAATTTACAGTTTACTCTTTAAAACGGCACTTAAATAAAATATGTGGCTTTATCATGGGCCGTATGAGGTACACAATGTTTTTTCATAATTTTTCAAAATTTTGTTTACAATTCGTAGATAAATCGTTAAAGGCTTATATCTTCTAAACCGTAAGAGATAGAGAAAAAAGACCGGGCGTTTGGAAACTTCTAAACTTAACAAAGTCCATTGGGTGCGATTTACCACTTTTCTTGATGAAAAACCAAAGAATAACGTTACGCGTTGAAAATTTCAAATTGATGCGAAAATCGACCTTTATTCAAATTCGTCTCACATTAAAGCCGTTTCAAAAAGTTTCGAGTTTACGAAAAATGTGTCTTTATTTTTCAATTTAGATTTTTTTGTACGAAAGCGTCCTCGAGATTAAAAAAAATGTTAAAATTAGTTAAAAAATTTCAAACAAATTGAGCCGCAATTTTACTACAACTCGCTTATTAACGAACCGATTTTCAAAATTCAAAAATAATCTTACGCGGATAAGGAAATAAACATTTTTACCGTGTTTAGTTTTTTTTGACCTTGCGTATTTTCATAAGTTATAAGCGAAAAATTTTTCCGAGAAAATTTGAATCAAAAACTAAAACAGCCATAATTTCTAAATTATAATTGATAAAGAAAAAGTTTATTTAAGAAAAACGTTCCTTTTATGCCCCTATCGCATAATGTTTAATAAAATTTATTTTTTTTTTAATTTTTTTTCAAGAAATTTTCAATTGCCGACACGAAATAAGTATAATTTTACATTTTTATATTTTATATTTATATCTTCGCAACCGTTTCACGTAAAAACTTGATGAAAAAACTAAAAAAATTGTGATTTCGCGACTATTTCAATGAAATGGTTTAAATTAATTAATTTGTTTCTTAAAGCCTTTTTACGCGCGACCTTCACCATGCGGCGCTCGATTAAAATACAACCGTTCTATGTTTTCAAAAGATCGGTGTCTGATCTAATGGTAATATTTCATATTTTTCAAACGTATGGACTTAAAAATTTGTTTAAAAGAGTGAACATAACATAATTTTTAAAAATTTCGAATGACATTATCGTAAAAAATTAAATTCATTTCGTTAAGTGCAGTTAGTCGCACGACCTTGGTTAATTATATTTTGCTTTGAAAACAAAACGCGTTTTACAGTCGCTCATGCAATAGACCAATTAAATACTATTTAAAACTATTTTATCAGAACAGAATAAAATGTGTTCTACATTATTTATTTATTAGTTTTGCACTCGATTAATTGAATAAATGCTATTTAATTTAAATTACAATTCTTTTTTAAACAAACGTTGTTTTCAATTATGCGTAAAATGCTTACATGTGTTATCGTTTTTTTGATCTTCACAATTTGGCAAGCGAAGCGAGCCGTGTTTTATCAAATTTGCAATGAAACAATTTTTTGAGTAAAATAAGCCAGAGTTTCATCTTTACAATTTGGCGAGCGAAGCGAGACCGTGATTTTCACAATTTGGCAAGCGAAGCGAGCCGTGTTTTACAAAATTTGTATTGAAACTATTTTTTGTTTTAAGAATATTTATCGTACGAGCCGTCGAGTTAAATTTTACAACTTGGCGAGCAAAGCAAGCCGTGTCTTTATCAAATTTGTATTGAAGCCATTTTTTTGATTAAGTAAAGCCAGAGTTTAAACTTCACAATTTGGCGAGCGAAGCGAGTCGTTTCTTTATCAAATTTTCATTGAAACTATTTTTTTAATAAGAAAAACCAGTATACGAGCCGCAAAACGGGACGAAATTGATTTTAACAATTTGGCGAGCAAAGCGAGCCGTGTTTTTCCCAAATTTGAATTGAAATTATTTGTGTGAGTAAGAATAGATAGCGTACGAGCCGTCAAGTTGGATTTTCACAATTTGGCAAGCGAAGCGAGCCGTGTCTTTATCAAATTTGTATTGAAGCTATTTCTTTGAGTAAGAAAAGCCAGTGTACAAGCCGCGAAGCGGATTGCGTGTGATTTTCACAATTTGGCGAGCGAAGCGAGCCGTTGTCATTATCAAAGTTGTACTTGGAAAACAACGCCACTTTGATGTTTACATTCTGGCGAGCAAAGCGAGCCGTGTCTTTATCAAATTTGCATTCGGAAAACGACGCCGTTTTTTTATCAAATTTATTAAATTTAATTCTTAAATTTAGGGTTAGTTCTGTTGAATCATTGACGCCTACTGACGAGTGTGACTTAAGTTTGTTTACAATATTTGAATGATGTTCTTTATTCAGTTGTAGATATGGCTTAAGTGAAGATCCACTGCTATGTTCACTAATTTTATTAATTCTTGTTCTTGGACACCTACTTTGATTATATGAGAAACAATTGTTGATCTACTTCTATGGTTGGTAATCTTTCTTTGTTTCGTATTCACACCACTCTTTTCAGCAGAAGCCTTGTTGATTTGGGGTGAGAAATATTCGGTCAGTGGTAATATTGTTACCTCTTTTTCCATTAATTTGTCGTATAATCGCACAAGACAATTAGAAGGTTGATCTAAATTGGGTATCAGCCTTAAATTTAAATGAATGAAAAATTTATTAGAGAAATATGAATAGGTACCAACCATTTACTATCTGCACATTTTCGATCACCGCCTTGACATGTTTTTGTAAATAGAAGGTTTTATTTAATCCTACCCAAACTTCCATCGCTTGTACTCTCTAATTTAAATTATTTGGTCTAACAAAATACTCCCTTATTGCCTCGCGAAGCTAGTTCTAAATATGCAACCAAAAAGAACTTTAACTGCAGCCCTTCCGGGGCTTCTTTGTCCCAATTTACTTTCATTTTGTAAAATTCCTCAATATTCAAAGCAGCCGCACTCATCTTACGTTTTTCAGATTGATGTTGAAGGACCTTTTTCTTCGCATTTTTTACATTTCTTGCGGTTTGGAATTCAACAAAAGTAAACGGATTGAAGGTTTGAATGTAATCATTATAATATTTCTGTTGAAACATTTTGGTTGTTGTTTTCCACCTTGTTTTTACGCTGTAGTCTTTATAATCTTCTCCGTTCATTTTTTTACATAATTACAGCCCAGTTTCTTAAAATATTCCTCAATTCTTGCTTAAAGGTATCTTTTTCCAATTTTTAATTCTTAACTTTGCATAACTTGCAAAACTGAATCCAAATAAATTTTTGAGAATTGACGGTATTCTGAGGTTCTGTTTATTGATTAATTTATCAATCTCCATCAGATTTATTTCCAAAGTAATTTTCTTGATTCATTTTAAATTGTTAGTTTTTTGAAACCTCATTTTTTAAATTGTTGATGGTTCATTTATTTCACTTAACAACACTTACTAACACGATTAGACGTATTATTGAAGACGACGTATTATTTTCGCGATATTCAGAACGCTATTGGCTGGTTTCCATTGTTTTGATAATGTACGGGAATTTGTCAAATAATATCCACTTATTAGTTTTAGTTAACGAGTAAGTTAAAATACTAAATTTGTCACCTCTTTTTGGTGAAAAATTGTTTTATACTATAGTTTCATTTGCTATTGAGTTCAAAACTTTTTAATGGACAATTTTCACGGTTAGTCCTAAAGGCTCCTTTTTGTTTTCACAATTACAATATAGATTGGAAACCTCATTTCATGATCCCTCAGGTTACCTGTTGTTAAGCCAAAACATGATCTCAGCAACTTCTGCTTTCGAAACAAAAGTCATCCATTCTTTGAAAAATCGATATATGCTAAAAGTACTATTAGATTTAAATCAGCCGATCGAAGTGGTCATATCAAATTACAGTAGATGCCGTGTTATCCGAAATCGGATGCAAAATTAGTTCATTTTGATCTCCTAATGACATATTCGCATTAACCGAACTTGCACGTGTTATTCTTTCTTAAGGTGCCCATAGGCTAGCGTATATGTTGCTCATAACCTATATAACACATCTGTACACTGGACGTACATTTTCAGTCCATTTTACGTAGTTACGTCCATGTAACAAAAGTAGGCGTTCGAAGGACAAACATTTATGTATGTACGTACATTGTACAACCGAAATTCACGTACATTGTTCGTCCATACAATACATACGTTGTGCCTAATAAATAAATATGGAGACTAAAAATACTTCACACCTTCCGAATTATTTTCTACCAACGCTTATTTATTTTTATATTTTTCTGTTTTACAACTATAAACTTCAAGATGAACTTACAATAAATTAAAATTTGAAATTTTTGTAATTTATATAACACGTTTTGTACACTTTACGTACATTTTTAATCCATTCATAGCTTTAAATGAACTTACCATGGTAACGTAACGTAATTTATCCGATAGCAAATTACGATTTTTGTATAAACAAATGACATTTTTTATATATGAGTGGAACTGTCAGCGCATAAACATTCGGTGAAGAATACCACAAGTAATTTCAGTGAATCTGTGTTTGGCGAATTGTTTACCGTAACTAAACAAGTAAAAAAGATCAAGCTTATTATTAACGCTATTACCGTTTGTTGTACTCAGCATTCTAAAATTGGTAACTGTGAAGAAACTGTCTCATCCAGTAATTTGTGAAATATGGATCAGTCCCCCTACGAATTTTGAAACACAGTTTTTTGCCATGGTGTAGTAATCGTCGAGTACTTTCATATAAATTAGTATCGTAAAACTAGTATCGTAAACCATATCGATGTCACAATGAATGGACCCAACAAGCTGCGATAGAATAATGTGCTTAACTTAACAGGTAATAACTAATCCTAAATAATAAAGGTTAGGTTAGGTCAGGTTAGACATCAGACAACATAAGGCATTTCAACGCTTTTGCCAAAATGGCGTCTGTGGGGCAAATAACCCTTTGTTTTCATTCAAGTGTGTGTATTATCTGTTGAATTTTTGTACTTTTAGTGGTTTTTTTAATTAAGTTAGTTACATAATCTGTGAAAGATTATTTTAACTCAATTTATGTTTAAAATTACAAGCAACATGTATTATAAAAAGCTGGCATTATGGTAAATTACAAATCATTTAAACGTATAACAGCGCATTGAAATGCCTTATTTAGTAATAATAAGTGATTAGGTTTGGTTTTAGTTAGGTTATGATGAATATCAGACATTATTTTCGTGTTTTTCTAAGTACTTAATATTTTATAGGTTATTCATGAGTGGTAGATGCCAGCTTCCGAAATGATTGGGGTGAAGGAATAATAGTCGAAATGGACGAATCCAAATTTGGAGAAAGAAAATTCAATAGAGGGAAAAGAGTCGTTGGTGCTTGGGTATTTGGGGGCGTAGAGAGGGGAAGAAACAAGATGTTTTTGGTACCGGTGGACAAGCGTGACTGTGAGACTTTGCTCCCTATAATTAAAGAGTGGATAAGACCTGGCAGTATAATATTATTTCGGATTGCTGGCGTGCCTATGATTGCCCGAATCAAGAAGGATACATACACCAGACTGTCAATCATTCAAAACCTTTTGTTGATCCCGTGACCAAGACCCACACAAATCAAATTGAGCTTCAATGCACGCAAAAATATTCTTGCCGAAGGCTGGTCGTCGCAGTAGATATATCTCTGAATATCTGGCACCCTTTATGCTCCACAAAAAGGCAAAGACTGAGAATGTAGATGTATTTAAATATTTTCTGAAAATCCTGACTGCAACCAAGTTTAATATACTTGATGAGGACCTGTCCCACCCAGAGGAGTTGTACTTAACCTCAGAAGAGGAGGACGATGACTAGTTAAATGTTTTTAATTAATTTGTCAATGAAAGTACTCGACTAGTACTACAACATGGTGAAACCGTATTTCAAAATCCAAGTAGGCTCCATAAAATCCCAAATACTGATGTTTGTAATCAGTTTGATTAAGGCCAATCAATTTTAGATTATGACTTCAGATGTAACTGAAAATGAATTTGAAAATAACTAGCAATGTAAAAATTGTTCACCAAAATGTAGATTTAAATGAATTAATGCAAAACTGTTTCCGAGTATTACTAGCAGAATCAGCGGTTAAAATTTAAATTCCCCATATTATTTAAATAACTTATTACAGTTTGCAACAATTTGATACTAACTTACCATTAGATTCTGTTTGGTTTGTATCTTTTTATATTTAAGTGTTATATTATTAATCAAAAATATTAATGTAAACGTAGTTAGTATAATATTTCTATAAATATCTAAGAAAATTTTTGTTTCTTTACAAAAAATGTAAAAATTACAATTGAATGCATTAATACATGGTAAGTGTGTTTAGTACGTACTGCGCAAGTATGCTAGTGTACGTACTACGGAAGTAAAAATGTGTACGACCTATGGACTTACAATAGTGTACATACACCATAGATACAACTCTATGTCAAATGGACCAAAAATGTATGTACATATTATGTACATTGTGTAATAGTGTACGTACATCGGAGATTAATATATTTTTTCTGTACGTACTGTGTACATACTTAGTACGTTGATGTGCTATATGGGACATGTATGGGTCATGTAATGGCTGTGCTGTTATATTTTATTCTTATTTACTTTCTATATTATTTACACACTTAATAAATATTACTACATATAAATACT
Source organism: Abscondita cerata (assembly GCA_030710515.1). Classification (NCBI taxonomy): domain Eukaryota; kingdom Metazoa; phylum Arthropoda; class Insecta; order Coleoptera; family Lampyridae; genus Abscondita; species Abscondita cerata. The sequence continues at coordinate 219,715 of JALBCR010004389.1, read as the reverse complement.
AAGGTGGGTCAACGTTAGCTTGTTTAGGTTTTAGTGGTTTTCCTAAACCTTAAAGCAAATACTTTACCAAAACGAACCCGTCCACAATTGGGTGTTTTCATAAAATTTATATTTAAGAAAATTGTACTTTATTGTTAAGTGATTACCATGAAAAGAAACCCCAGTACTACAAAAATGTTCTCAGTATTAAATATTTTCATTTTAAAAATTTCCAAAACACTCTTTTAAAATCATTTTTTAAACGCATTGGGATTTTGGTCGTGACGTCAATGCTCGTACAAATCAAATATAAATAGTGGTTTGTTTATGTAAAACACTACTAACTTATTACTTGAAAAAACAATTGCAGACAAATCAAACAACCCATATTATGTTATTTATACGAACATTGACGTTACGATATAGACGACCTATTTCAGCGCCAATTTTTAGTATTTACACTTACACTTTTTTAAAAAGTACCCTGTAATTTAAAAAAAATTACAGCCGAACGTTTTTTAAGTGTATGGGTTTCGACTTTACACATTTTATAAAAAGTTGGAAAATACCGAATTGCACACGGTTTCGTCAGCACACTATACAGATATATACTGATCTTCTGGGGTACCGTACATTACACTTACATCACAGTACAATAATAAAAAATAAAAATGTACCTTACGAATAAATAGATAAATAAAGGATACAATAATAATTTAAGCTACGTACTTTTAGTTCTCCCTGTTGCATAATGAATCGATTATCGATCAAAGGATGACAACCAGATAGAGTAGCATGTTTTTTGTAAAATGTATTCCACCATCGTCATGTTTAATCGGCGTGGGTATAATGCAATTTTTCTTGAGTGCTTTGTTAAAAATAGCTTATTTTAATTTGTAAGTTTAAAAAAGTTTCTTAAGTTTTTGAAAAATATAATTTTTCATGCAAATTTTCTTGTAAATTCTAGAACTCACTGAGATTATTTTTTTGTTAGATTTCACATTAATTTATGAATTTATTTTTCAAGTTAATAATTAAAATCTTAAATTTTCATGTATCCGCTGTTGTCAGCCTCGTTTTTCTCATCCACTATCAAATTCTCGATCCATTAGTAGCAATATTTAGGTTTACCAAGAGTTTATATTTGTTACAATAAAATTTCAAAGTTAAACTACAAGTATAAAATGGTCGAGGAAATATTAATTTTATTTATATATACCTACATAATCAAAATCACTTCAATACAGTGTCCGCCATAAAGTTGGAACCATATGGCAATTTTTTTTATTATTGTAGTTAAAAAAAACTTTGGGGGGCAATCACTTAAGTTATTTTAGAAGCAGAAGTGATTGCCCCCCAAAGTTTTTTTAAACTACAATAATAAAAATGGCGGACACTGTATCTTCCCCTATTATTGTAAAACTTTTTCACCACAATATTTTTGTATATTTGTTTAATTTTTAATTATTTAGTTTTATCATTGTTAAACATCAAAAATTTGAATCATCCTATTTGGGTATAATCTAGCTTCAACTATAATAATGTTTGACAAAGTGAAACAGGAATAAAATTTGGACCTAACCTGTTTAAAATATTGAATTTTCATCAATCGAAAAAGTGAGACAATTGCAAACATTTGGTTTAATTATGTACTTAATGTCAAGTAACTATTGTGGTAACTACAGGCTTACCAATTTCCGAACTTGTCAAATTTGGTTCAGAAAGCTCTTTATATCTTTCATACTACAAATTTTATTTTTCTTCTTGTTTCAAATGTTAGATACAGTTATGAGAGTGTTTCTGGTTTCACTTTCCTCTATTTAATAACCCCTCCCCCCCAAGTAAGGGCTAGCTGCTAGTATAGATAGATGTTCAACATTGAATTAGTAGAAATAGATGACATTTTAGAACAGGTAATATCCAAGAAAATGTTAAAATGATTCGTCATGCAACAAAAATGTATAAAAACGTGTAAAAATATTAATTTTCATACAATAATTGATGATAAGATCAGTAATAATAAAGTCTACCGCGTAATACATCTACAATTATACTTCACCGAAGACAAAGACATACGTTCTATTAAATTAGTTTCCTGCAAGTAACTACAATGTCCTAGTTTCTAAACTTGTAAAACTTTGGTAGCAATGTAAATTTAATCTGTTTATATCTTTTGTACTGAAGCGCAGAGCAAATATTCCAGACCTAATATTTCTTATGTTACCAACCAAATTCAACTCTTTGCATGTTCCATTTTACTACCACTTTTGAATAAAATGTTGTGGTGAAGTAGTTTGCATTGTATTGTTAGTAAAAATAATTTAATTCGATGTTATACTTGTTTTTTTGATTGTATATAAACTAACACCAATTCTATTTTTGAAAGTTGTAAGTCCACAAACCTAAACTACTTCTTCTCAAATTGATTGATTTTTGTCATTAAACATTCTCATTAAAATTATAAGATTTTTCTTTATCGTTACGTTGGTTATTTTATTTTAAAATATGTAAATTAAATTACTTCAAATTATGTAAATAATATTTGTTTACCTACTCTTTATATGTAGGTAGTCATTTTCGTTAAATTTTACGTAACTATTATGTCAATTTGCTATTTCCTTTTATTTCTTCTCACTTGTACTTATTCCCTCTACGTTTATTGTCAATTCAAGTTAGGTTACGTATTTGTTTCGATTTTCATGTTTCAATTCTTAATTTCACATTTATGTACTAATTATTTATCCATTACGTCGTTGTTGTTTTAAATCATGTATTTTTGATAGGTATTGATCAGGGTATCGACAATATATTGATTTATCAAAACTAACTATAAAATTTACAGAATTGACGGGTTTTTTATTTAATTTATTTTTAAGAGTTGTTTTATTAATTAATCAATCATTAAACTACTATCCCAATGCATTAAACTACTACTAGATTATCCATCAGAATACGTAAAAAACTTTATCAATAGAGTTCTGCCCATAAAAATGTCACTACCAATCCCAAAGCCTACAGATGAATAATCATTACATGAATCCTACCACATGCAATTCCAATTCATTAGTCTGTCCTAGATGAGTTTAAAGAGAGGCTATTCAAATAACGATGTGTTTATCGGGAAAGGCATGACCCAAAGTGAAATATTATCAACTACTAATGTGAAGGGCCTTGATATTATAATGATAATATAGAAGTAATATAGGACTGCTGAATTGGGAAATGAACCTTAACAAAATCAGAGTTGCGATCTTCACTCGCATATAAAAACTCAGTAGATTCAAAAACAATTGTGGTAAATGGTATTGTCGTAGAGGTCGCCTTACGATAACCCTAGATAAAATACTGAATAGAATCAACAACTAGTTCGAACTGTTTTACTCATGGGACTTTATGAATCACTGCCAGAAGGGAACTGAAAATAGTACAAAGAAGAAGTAGATGAGGTGAGATATTTAGGCTATAGAATGAGGTACGACAATAAGAAGAAGGCACATGTCAAGGAGTTAGAAAGGAAGGAAGGAGAATAATGTGGCAAGTGTGGGGATTGGGGAGAGGGTATGTGGAAATGACGCAATAAAGAGGGGGTGGTTATTTAAGAGCCTAATAAGGAGTGTAATGATATACGTGGGTGGAAGTGTGGGAAGGAAGGAATGGGAAAAGTTGGAGAAAGTGCAAGAGCGATATTGGAAAGAAATATTAGGGTTGGAAAGAGAGACGCCGGGGTACAAGTTGAGGAGGAAATAAAGATGGAAAAATTAAAAGTACACGCAGGGGAGAATAACAATGAAATATGAGGAAGGTATGGAAAAAAGAGGAGAAGGCGAGATTGTAAAAAAGTGTGGAGGGAATTAGAGATGGAAGGATAAGGTACGGACAGGAGGATAGGAGTCTGTATTACGAAAGAGGGGATTTGCAAGGTTGGAGACGGAAAGAGAAGAAAAAAGGAGGGAGGAATAAAAATAAAAGAGGAAATTGCGGAAAGGGACAGAGATATTCAGAAGCAAGAAAGGAGAAAAAAATTAGAAGAGGAAACAAATTTTGCGGAGTTGGTGAATGAAGGGATATTGAGGTATTTGAAAGGGGAGGGGTGAGTTTGGAGAAGAAAGAAGAATAGTAGCGAGAGATTTAGATGTGGGAATGAGGAGGCGGAAAATAGGTACTGGTTGGAGGATGATAGAAGAAGTGTCAGGTTGTGGGAAAGGACGGGAAACGTGGAACACTTAAGTCGAGAATGTGAGGAGTTAAATGAAGAGGGGAAGAAGAAAGGGAGATATTAAAGAGGAAGGGGAAGGAGTGAGCCAAAGCTATGAGCAAATTCAATAATACATTTGAAAATGGATGCGATCAGTTTAAGATGAGCTGATGATGTGGTGAAAAGAACCGTTTATGACTCACAATGCAAACATATTTGCTGATTACTTGGCTGTAGACTGCTGACCAAAGAATGGGTAATTTAAACATGTCAAAGCAGACTAACATCCACACACCCAATTTTCCAAAAAATGGGTAGAGTTTATGGTGCAAAGAATATAAACATGACAACCTACAGTCAGGCGGCCAACCTAATATTGAGTAGTAGTGTCATCGCCTGAAAGATGGTTAGAATGTGCAAAAGATACTTAGATCTCTAGACACACCGGGATATAAGGTAACGAGGAAGGATCAGATACTTTTGCCATAAGAAGGAGCCCTTCCGTGGCATTGATAAGATAAGTTCCGGATCGAGACTACAAGGGAGAGAAAGAAATTCTGGGTTAAACTATCACATCTTAAGAAATAAAACATTCTGAAGGTCTTCAATAAAAAATCATAAAAAGTAGATTCCGTCTCTTGGGAATGAATGAATCGCATCCCATGAACACAAAAAGGCTTTATCTACTTACAGAGTGTGATGAGACACTCCTCAGGACTCAGGTAATAAAAAACTTTCGGAGCCCAATTCATACAGATTCCCCAATATTTTCAAAAATTATTATAATTAACTTCCATATAATAATAATAAGAATACTAATAATAACAATAATAACTTGTGAAATGCAAAATAGATTAATTACAATTTGTTAAAAAATAATCCCGAAAATAAATTTTATCTACGTCTGTTTCACAATAACTATATTATCTAACACATTTGAGATTTATAATAAGACTCATTATAACACTAGTTGTATAATTAAAAAAATATAGTTATTTATCTTTAATTTTTATCAACATCGATTATATTTTTTCATTTAAAAACTTAAAATCCAAATCGATCCAGATTAAGTCTTTTGATAAATTTGCATCAAACATTTTTTTAAATTTTTAATTAAAAGGTCTTAAATGTTAGAGTTACACCTCAGAGTTCTTCTTCCATCTTTCCCACATATAGTGTGACTTTACCTTGGTTTTTTACAATGGTTATAACAAAATTATGCTGTTACTAGAGGTTTACACTGTCGAATTTTAAATTGCTTATTACAGGCGAAGATAAAGCATTTTATTTACACCCGGGAAAGTACATCATTATAACATTTGTGATCGTATCCTGAACTCGAACTATTGCCCTTGTAAGGAGAACTCATCCCATTCATATAATAGCGATGCCTATATTTCATTTGTGTTGTAAATGTAAGTTCTAAAAGAAAGAAAATTTTAATCGCCCAACAATTGGTAGTAGTAGATTTTATTAATATCTACAGGGTGTTATATATTCAACCGACAACGGTCTACCTCAGAGAGGTCTCGTAAATTTGTTAATATTTATATAGGAACATGAACCCTTAAACGGCTTAGTTGCTGGGTGTTGAAGGTTTAAAATAAAAGTTAAAAATTTGCAATAAATCAAAAACGTCTTTAAATTTTTTTCAAATTTGGTGACAAATATGCTCTTCAGAAAGTTATGTTTTGACATAAACTATTGTTAGAAACAAATATCTTCAAGACCGTTTATTTTAGCACCATAAAATGAAAATTTTAATAAAATAAAAAAAATTATTTGTTCAGTGGCGTAAAAATAGGAGGGTAAAAGTTGTCATTAACCCTTATAGCGCGCCACTGGTTAAATTTTTGAAAAATGAATTTATGTCAAAATATGACTTTCTTGAAGAGCATATCGCTCACCAAAAAATGTAAGGGATTTTTGATTTATTGCAAATTTTTAAATTTTATGTTGAACCTTCAACACCTCAGCAACTAGGACATTTAAGGCTACATGTTCCTATGTCAAAATTCACTAATTTGCGAGACCTCTCTGGGGTAATGCATTATTGGTCGAATTTAGCAACACCCTGTATAGTTTTAAACCTTATTATGTAACAAGAAACAAAGAACTTTATTAATCCTGAAGGAAAGTTACACCAAATTAAATTAACAAAGATACTAATAGGGCGAGTTGAGACAGAAAATGCTTACTTTAATCTTCGAAAGGGGATGCTACTTAAGTTCCAGGAGCACATAAAATAAGTTATTATCTAATAAACCTTCGTTTAAATAAAACATATACGGTAAGTTACCCACAAAATCACTAAATGAACTTATCACAATTTTTATAAATTCAATATACGTTGAGCGTACAAAGTTCCACGAACAAGGTTGAACGTATATTAGTGTTATAATAGCACTGTTATCTAGACCATAACATGGTACAAGCATTAATGTACACATTCGCGCTAATCTCTTGATAAAAATGCATAAATTACTGCAAACAAATACGCTTCTGCAGTTTCAGAATATCAAATTAACACGATTCATAAAATGATAAATTATACAACTATATTGGTGATGCATTGAATATACTGAAAAAAAAATTTACTGCATTGATAATTCGCAGGATAAATACAGTCAATAAATTACAAAGTGTCTGTAAATGAATTAGAAATTAGAGAATTTTCTGAGCAGTTCTACAGTGCATCTTCCCAATAGCTACAAGTTCTACATTCATTTATTCTTAATTTCCTTTTAACAATTTATCTCAGACAACGAATGGTTTACAGAGTCTAATCGAAACCAGAACGTAATTTTTCTTTAATATTACAATACTGAGTTTTTTTACAAAGTTAGTAATTATCAACTGAGCTTTATTGTGATTTTTTTTAATGAAACAAAGCTAGCTGTCTATAAGTAATTTGCTGTTTTACTTTTGCTTTGGAATGGATTCATAATATTACAACACACGTAACGGATTTTTAATGAAGATACAGGATGTAATAAAATAATTAGTAATTCTTTAGTAAACATTTACGTTTCTACTGAATGTAAATGCTTGATGACGTTTGTGTATTTTCACCATTTTTCAAACCGCGGTTTATTTCAAAACCCCAAAAATTAAATCAGAAAATGTATTACTCAAAATTTATTTATATTTACAGATTCACCAACACAAAAGTTAGTTGAATATGTTGCTAAAAAAATATTACAACCTCTTGTTGAATCCTCAAGTTCTTATGTTAAAAATTCAACACATTTTATCGATATTATTAGAGGTCGTAAATTAAAACCTACAGATATCATGGTCAGCTTCGAAGTTGAATCTTTTTTTACTATAGTTGCATTAAAAGAAACTCTCGATATTCTAGCAAACAAACACATGTTAACATCTGATATTGTTCGTTTAACTAAACATTGTTTAACCAACACATATTTCTTATACGACTCTAAGAAATATAAACAAACTAAAGGAGCACCAATGGGATCACCTATCTCACCTGCAATTGCTAATTTATTTATGGATAACTTTGAAACAAGTGCTATTCAAGAATCTTCCAAGAAACCAGAACTTTGGTTGCGATATGTTGACGATATCTTCTCCATATGGTCACATGGTAATAAAACATTACAAGCTTTTTTAAATTATTTAAATAATATAAATCCACAAATTAAATTTACTACCGAAGTGAAAGTTAACGGAAAACTGCCTTTTCTTGACGTGTTACTTATTAAGAAACCAGACGGAAGTTTAGGACATAGGTACAGTGTACAGAAAACAAACTCATACCAATAGATACCTACATGCTAATTTACATCATCATCCACAACATTTAAATTCTGTTTTAAAAACCTTATTAATTAGATCTGCTAGATTAACAGACAACGATCATATACACGAAGAAATGAATATTCTGAATCAAGCTTTTGAACAAATTGGTTTTACACGTCATCATGTTATGAAAGCAAAAAGGATGAAACAAATAACAATAAGATTACGTTTACTATATCAATCCAGTACATTAAAGGTACTACAGAGAAGATAAGTAACATTCTAAAAAAACATAACATACGAGTAGTTTCTGTACCTGTTCATAAAGTTAAGTCTTTCCTCCGTTCCCCTAAAGATACTATTCCTTTAGAAGATCAAGGCATTTACGAAATTCCTTGCGGAGGATGTAACATCTCTTACGTTGGACAAACCAATCGACGTATTTCTGGGAGAAGGAAGAACACAAGTTAGCAGTTCGAAAAGGATGTTTAACTTATTCTCTAGCTGAACATCATCACCAAACAGGACATAAAATCGATTTTGAAAATACAATAATTCTAGGAAGAGAGAAATATTTATCTAACCGCCTCATTAAAGAACAAATCGAGATAGAAAGACGTCCTAGTTGCCTTAATAAACGAGATGATGGAAAAGGCTTACCTAACACTTGGAAACTGTTGTTAACTTTACCTCAGGATAGAAGATCTCCAACTATCTAACAAGCACTTTAACAAAATATGCAAAGCAACATTACCATGACACCGATATGTAATGCTATTGGTTACTCTGGTCCAGCGACACGTTCAAGGTCAAAATCGCATAGTAACTAAAACTATTATTCATTATTTACTTAAAAAAGCTGCGTGTTAGCGTGGCAAAACGTTGTAATTGTTATCAATTATTATACGTGTTTAAACCCCAAAAAGTTTTTTATTACAAAAATGTTTACACGTGAAACATTAATTATATATCCCTATATACATTTGTAAACAAATAACAGCTTTGCTGGAAATAACGTAAATTGTTATTTATGTAACAAGGACAAAAAAAGTGCACTTTATGTAGCGCGACTGAATTTGCTGGCCGAGGCGTTAGCCGAGGTAGCAAATAGAGCAGGTTATTAAAAAGCACTTTTTTCCGAGGTACATATTAATTTTTCCGTTGACCTTAAATTAATTAATTTTCTATTGATTACCGTTTACTGAAAACAAAATGTTTAGTAATTTTAAACAAAAATTTTTACGTTTGTTCTGATTTTACTGTACCTAATGTTCACTTCACCGTTCAGTATTGTAACATTTGTGTCAAAATTTATTAAAGGAAATAAAAAGCTTTCCGCGTTTCAAATATTGTACCGATAAAGCATTTGTTTACAACAATCACATAATTTTTATAAGAGGCACTTGATTATGATAGGTAATAGGTAAAACATGTACTTTGTCATACATTAGTCGCCATATTTAGTCCAGTCACTTTAGACAAAATACAGCCATTAGATGGAAATAATTCATAAAATTTTGATTTTTGAACAGTGAATTCTGAAAAGGGTTAGAAATAAGGAAAAAAAATTTCCACCTTAATCGTGGGTGGAACATCCTTTTTTGAACGAAAAACTACCCCTGGCGCGAACTCGTTAAGAGTTTTCTTCATTTAACTTCTAAATAGTTGCTCGGACGACAGAATATCATAATTGGAACTAGTTTCTACACCAATTGCTCCAACTGCAATGGGCAAGGTTGTTTAAATTCAATGACTGAAGAAGAGTTACTCGTAGAAGACCATGAAGAAAATTAAAGAAAATAAAAAAAAAAAGAAAATTGAAGTGGAATAGGTTTACAGAGGAAACCACTTTAAAACAAACTCTACCTCATAGGTGGTGTGGAAACGAGTAACAATTATGGAATGCATTTTTGCAAAGGAAGCGTAAAAAGTTGGTAAAGAATAGAAACTAAAAATTGTAAGACAAGTACTTTGTAGAAAATTTTGTGCTCTACAATTTTTGTTCTTATCATTTTTTGCATAAAATCAACGGTTTCGAAATTATTTGCGTGCGGAAGCGATTGTTTTTCTTTGCGCGTTTCACTTTTCTAAACTTTGAACTCTAATTGCAAGACGTTTATAAGAATTAGCTTGCCTTTTATGCAAAATTTAAAAAAATATATTTTGGTCGTTATCATTTTTGCGTAACAAAACGGTTTCGAGTTATTTGCTTGCGAATTTTATAATTTTATAATATTATAATAAGAATTAGCTTTATGATATACGAGACTTTCCTATGCAAAATTTTATAGCAAATACTTTTAGTCCTATAATATGTTGTCGTCAGACCAATGATTTAAGTTAAATGAAGAAAAATCCGAATGAATCTGCTCCAGGGGTAATTTTTTGTCCAAAAATGGATGTTCCATCCACAATTGGAGTTAAAACTTTTTTCCCTTATTTCTAACCCATTCAAAAATTATTGTCAAAAAATTAAAATTATATAAATTATTTTTTCAACGCCTTTATTTATTTATTTAATCGTATGGTACATTTTAAATATTGCATTGCAAGTGTTATGTATGGTGCCCCAAAAGATCAGTATAAACCTGTACAGTGTGGTGACGAAACCATGTGCAATTGTGGATTGGTTCGTCTTGGCAAAGCATTTACTTCAAGGTTTAGGAAAACCACTAAAACCTAAACATGCCAACCCTTACTCACCTAGTATTCACATGTAATAATATTAATTAAGTGTGTAATGTGATTGTGTTTTGTGAAATTGTATTGAACATTTTTTCTTAATTATCCGGGAGGGTCTTGATGACCAGGTCCGGAAACCAACGTCTAATTTGCCTGAACTGTCAACTTTGAAACCTAATTGCGAGAATTCTATAAAATTTAACTTTATGGCATATAAGACTTTTTTATGCAAAATTTTATGGCGAATATTTTTAGTCCTATGATATTTTGTTGTCCGAGCAACTATTTAGAACAGATAGGATTTAGAAGTTAAATGAAGAAAACTCCTAACAAATCCGTGCCAGGGGAAGTTTTTTGTCCAAAAGAGAATGTTCCACCCACGGTTAAGGTAGGAACTTTTTCCCCCATTATTTCTAGCTCTTTCGAGAATTCACTGTCCAAAATCAAAACTTTATGAATTATTATTTACGAAATGTCTAAAGTGACTGGACTAATTGTTAATTGAGTTCATTTGTGATTGTTTGTAGTCCAATTTGTTAAAAACTCTGTAAAAATAGAATCTCGAGAAATTTATGAATGTGTTATGCCAGCGTTTTATGCAATTTGGCAAAGAGAAAAAATTGGATTGTATTCAGAAGACATATCCAACGTTGGATATAAGAGGCAAACGAAGGATATTTACCGAAGAAACCCGAATATTTATAAAGGAGCGTTGATCGCTTTTGAATAGTGCACCTGATAATTTATATTTGATGATGAAGGTAAACGCTTCTAAAATAAAAAAGAACTAAATTTCTAAAAAAGCTTTTTTATAGGTTATCCTTATATTGGAAGTTGCAGGTGCAAATCGTTCTGATGATAGTCAATTTAACAATTGAAAATATTGAAGATGTAAAATCAGCCTTAATTATAAAACTTCCCAATACCAAAACCAAGATACCACGTTCTTTTACTGTGCTGGGAAGAATTATTTAAGTTTCTATCGAAAACATGTTGCTTTACGACCACCCGGATTGGTAGAACGTTGATTATTTCTTAGATATGTGAACGGAAAGTGTCATCGAATAGTGGTCGGTATTCATAATATCAGTGCCGTTTCGCAAGAAGTAGCAAAATTTTTGAAGCTAGACAACTGGAAAGAGTACACCGGACACGCATTAAGACGGACGTCTGAAACTCTTTTAGTTGACGGCGGTGGTGATCTCACTTGTCTTAAAAGACATGGAGGATGGAAATCGAGCACTATGGCGGAAGGTTACATTGAAGACCCATTGTTGAATAAAGAAAATATTGCGAAAAAAATATTGCAAGTTGATAGTGATAATGATAAACCAAGCACCGTTGTGATTTCTGATTTCACATCTGAAAATCAATATAACTATTAATGAAAATGTGTTAGGCTGCTTTGAAAAGTTGCCCCAAGTATGAGGGTCTAGTAGTTCTAGTGGTTTATTTAATTTTAATATTTGTTGAAACTGTGTATTTAATATCAATGTGAATAAACAATAATTGTAAATATTTCAAATTAAAAGTACCAAGTTTTATTAAATTAAATCTTAAATCAGCGCTTTTAATCTTAGGATTGTGACAACTTTAGCTCTTAGGATTTAAAGTGAATACTTCTGTTGCTGAGATACCTAATTTTTTCTAACTAAGGAAAATGTCAACCTTAGAGACTCCTAAGAGTCAAAAAATGTCATAGTTTTGTGACGGTTGGAGAAAAAAGACTTTACTTTATTGTCAAAATTATCATCTAACTTTTGAAGTAAACGTGTGCTTGTGTTTGGTTCAACATCAGTGGGAAGGAATTTTCACATTAAACACTGTACTGACATTCATCGTTATCCTCTTATCATTTCGCAAAATTTGTTGAACGTTTCAAGTTTGTATCATCCGCCGCGTTTACTGTTCAACTGTTCTTCACCTTGAAATCGATTTTGCAAACCGCACGTAACAATCTTGATCTTGACCAAACGACAAAATACGTTGTGGTTATACTTAAAGTTCGGCTTATTGCATTGTCAGCTGTTAGTCGACTCAATTACATTGTTTATAATAATAATAATAAATGGTTTATTGGTGTGATCACAAGTGGTACAGTAAAAAAAAATACAATCGAATATAAAACCAAATGTTTTAAGATCACTCTACCTTCGTCACTCGCAGAAATAACATTATCAATAATGTGAAGCAGTGATGTGCTGCAGCTAAAACGCTTTCTAAACCCAGACTGTAATTTTGGCAGGATATTATTCTGTTTAACAAAGTCGACAAGCTGAACATACATTAACTTCTCCATGACTATGGACAGAAGAGAAAAGATACTTACATGACCAAAATCAGCAAACTCAATAGGATTTTTACTCTTGGGTAACAAAAGAATCAATGCCTCTTTCCAAACAGAAGCATATTTAGAAGAGGTAAGACAAGAATTTATGATATGTGTAATCACAGGTAATCTTATTGGAAGACACAGAGACAGTATAAACGAATTAATTTGATCGACATCAAAAGCTTTTGATTTTACGTTTTAAGGACCAACAAAACATTTTTGTTCAGATACATTGTGAAAGGAAAACATGAGATCATTGTTACTATTATTGTACAAATTTAAAACATTTTGTGAAATAGTAGATTCACTAATGCTGTCTGCATAGGAGAGGTGTGGTTGTAATGTAGCCGATTTTACATTTAGACAAACATTCATTTTTCTCAGCTCTGACCATAGTAGACGCACTGAAGAATTTCGATTACGGAACTCCAAGTAAGCTCTCTTTTCTGCAATAATTGCTCTATTGGTAAGGTGCCTCATAGTTTTATAGAAATTGCCATGTTCAATATTTTTTTGTCCGTTTGTAGCTGTTCAATGCTCTATCACGAATCTTCATCATAATTTTAAAGTTTCAGTTGGCCATGGAGCTTTGGGTTTTCTAAATTCATACGTTTTTAGGAAGGTGCATGTACGTTGGATATATTAGCCTACTATAGAACCAAACAAAATTTCAATGTCAAAATATTTTATTACTCAACATATTCTCCTCTTAATTGGATACATTTATTACAGCGAACCTGCAACGTCTCTAGACCTTTCAAAAAAAAATGTTTTCTTCTTGCTCTGCAAACCAGACCTCCACAGCTTCTATTACCTCCTTGTTGGAAGAAAATGTACGACCTTTTAAACTTTTTCAGTTGAGGAAAGAGGTGATAGTCGGACGGAGCCAAATCGGGTGAATAAGGGGGTGTTCTAGTAATTCAAACCCTAAATCACGAATTTTTGCATGGCAACATGAGATTTGTGTGCAGGGGCGTTGTCCTGCAAAAACAAAACACCTTTGTCCCCTTTTCTCTTTAATATTTTCCCGTAGAGTGGTCAGTAATGTCGAATAGTAATCTCAGTTATTGTTCTACCCTTATCCAAAAATCAATCATGATTACTCCATGGCAATCCCAAAAACTGAAGCAAGAACTTTTCCAGCAGATTTTTGGACACGAAACTTCTTAGGTCTTGGAGAACCAGAGTGTCGCCATTCCATCGATTGTTGCTTTGTTTCTGGATCGTAGAAATGTACCCAAGTCTCATCCATAGTAACAATTCGGTTTAAGAAGTCTACATCGTTTTCAAATCGAGCACAGATCGAACGCGATGCTTCTACCCTTGCACGCTTTTGGTCAACATTCAAACATTTGGGGATCCATTTTGCAGCAATTTTCTCATGTCCAAATTGACGTGAACCATATGATGAACGCGTTTGTATGAAATATTCAGTGCTTCAGATATCCGTTTTAGCCCAATTCGACGGTCTGATAAAATCATGTCATGAACTGCATCGATATTTTCGGGGACTGACACAGAAACTGGCCTTCCCGATCGGTCATCATCTTCAATGGAAAATTTACTTCTTTTGAAGCTTGCATTTCAATTTTGACGGTCGCATACGAAGGACATTGATCACCAAGGGTATTAAGCATATCTTCGTAAATCTGCTTACCTCTTAACCCTTTTAAATACAGGTACTTGATGATGGCTCGATACTCCAATTTTTCGATTTTCACAATTTCGGTGGACATCTTTTTCATTTAATTTATTGCGTGACTCTGGTTTACTTTTGACGTCAAACTTTACACTGACACTTCTAATAAGTTATTGTTCGTTGCTAACTAGATATCAATACATCCTCATTATGTCGAATAACCTAGGATAACTTCATTTAAGAAAGCCAATTTTAAGTCCACATAATCTACATTGTAAATAATTTTCCAGGGCACGTTTCTTAGATGTTTATCAAATAACTTTATATCAAATCTCGAAAAATCTCTGTAGGTTCGTTTAACATTATAAGGGGATTTTTTAAGTGGATATTGAACAGTATATTAAAAAATGATCGGCAATAATATAATTCGTATTAACATCACATTGGACATGTCGGTCAAAGTTTGTAAATATCAAATTTATTAACGTGCTACTAGTGTTGGTTATACGAGTAGGTTCAGAAACTAGTTGTCTTATTCCCGCCGAATCCGCAACATCCATAAATTGTATCATGCGATAATTAGTTTCAAGAAAGTTAACATTGAAATCGCCTAAGCAGAAAACGTATTTAAAATCAGTAATTAAGGATTGCAACGTTTCGTCAAAAATTGTTATAAATTCTGAGTACGCTTTTTCGAGACGATAAAGAACAACTATCACAAATTTATCAAGACCAAGGGTAATTTAAATACATAATTGTTCAATGCTAGTAGTCTGCACGTGATATACCGGTAAATGTTTATATTTGAAAGTATGTATGCCAACTCCACCAGTGAGCAAAAGACGCCTACAGGCTCGAGTCAGGTTTCCGTTATTGCAAGAACATCATATTGCTTAACAATGTCTTTAACTTGATTAACATGACCGAGTATAGATCTTACATTAACATGGGCAAATTTAAGATAATGGTTTCTGGATGTTACATTCATATTAAGCATAATTGTTAATTAATTAGCAAACTGAATAAGTCCATTTTTTATAATTTTACAGGAGAATGAAAAAACTAAATTTATCATCCCTTTCAAATCTAAAACAAATATTACAATGGACAAACGGCATTAAAAATGCTAATATTTTATACACATTTGCCAAAAATCGTAATTAATAAAAATTGTTAGAAATATTAATGTTTTTTATTTGAAAATGAACATAGGTACCTACTTTTCTCGAGTAACAAATGTTAACAAATTGGAGATACGCATTTGGATAAAAACTAAAACTACGCATACATCAGGGACAAAATTATTTAAATTATTACAAAATAACTTAGTTAACACAAAAAGAAAACAAACCAATATAAAAACAAAAAGTAATAATAGAACTTATCAGCAAAAATTTAAATAACTATATCAAAAAACGTAATCTAAGTTCAAACATCGTGGTGATCGGGTACCAGAGCCAATTGTTCTTCCTGTCTAATGGACGTGAAAAACTTTAAAGTATAGAAAGTATACACTAGATAGCATTAAACCCTTATTTCTGATTTTAAGTGGAGTTACACAGGGAGAAATTCATTACCACTAAATTGCACAATGTTGTTCAATCTCATATTGGAGACAATTTTATTACAATTATCAATGTACTTTAAAAACTGTTGGTTAAATTGTTAACACAGCATTGTGCTTTATCGTAATTAAACAAGAATTGAAACTATTGACAGATAATTTGTATCTCATTTAACAATTGTGTTTAAGGATATCTAAGCTTCCTGTTTTATTTTCCTTAACAAAAATTTAAGTCAAAATGAAGCAATTGTGTTAATAATATGTCCAATATTATTTGAAATAATTGCACAAATTGTTTACGACTCGGCTCGACTACGTTTTATAGCCTTTTAACCAATGAAGTGTTTTCCCTCTCGTTCCACCACCGCACCTGCATCTATTTTTAGAAGATTGTTTCTGCAACTGTGATTTTTACAGAGCAAATAGTGCCACCTCAAGTGACGTGTTATAAAGTATTGTGTTTAAACAGGTCATAATAACAGGTAAGTGAGCCAAAACTGTTACATGTAATAACAATCTAACGTGAAAAAGTTATATGTTATCGTTTATCAGGATTGAATCATTTTTTTGAATCGTCGATTCTTCAAGCTTGCAATATTTTACAATTCATAAGTTAAAACTTGTCTGCCCTGCCCTGTTATCTGTCGATCAGTTAGCAATTTTTTACGTAGGAAAGTTAATAAAATACAATTCCAACTACCTATTCTACATGAATAAGTGGACAATTGTTAAAATAAATATCAGTTGAATCAGAAGGCCACAAGAATGGTTCAATTCTTAACCTACCTTTTTGGTCCGTGATCCCTTGAGGTTTCTGGCTTATTGCAACCTATGCAGTCCATTGGGGAAGCTGACGTGTTATTTTTTGTTAGCACCTATCTATAGCTCATTTTAAAATTTCATGCAGGTCGTGACTATTGGCAACCGAAGTCTGTCTTTGTTTATCTTATTACACACTGGGATATACTTTTTTGTAGCAAAACTGTTGTACATTCGATATAGCAAAAAATATACAGGGTGTTCCATTAAAAAAATTCATTTTTCTTATTTTTCTTAAACAGTAAATTCAATAATTTTTTTTGCTTTGAGCATTTTAATCAGCAACCAAAATACTACTAGTTTGCTAATTTAGCCGACCTCGTATCTCCTATAATAACGAAGTTAGCAATGGTGCCGACTTGAAATGAAACACGGTGTATATCAGAAAAAAAATTCAGAGAGATTTTTGGTTTTTATTTTGGGAGGGACATTCTATTGATAAGTTTGATCTTATTTATGTAGAACAGGGCGAATGAAGTTAGAGGAAATTGTTTTTTTCGAAAATAAAAAACATAAAATTTTCTAAAAAATAGATTATTTCGTTCTCGATGGACTATTTGCAATATGTTTCAAATAGTTATATGTACCTATAGACATTACAGATCAAATTCTTAGGTTGTGGTATTCCTATTAATCACCCCATAATTAACAATTTAGTTAATTAATATGGATGACTCCGCAACTGAGTTTATAGAAAAATATTAACCCAGTGGGATTTGTCATCACTAATTAAAGTGTTTATTGGTAAGAAAATGTAAATATTATTATTGTGTCTTACCACTTCTTAAACTCAATTGAAGAAGGCAGTGGTCATAAAATAAGATAAATGCTGTTCAACTTGTCAAAAACAACCGTGGTACAAATGGCTAAAATGTCACTATGACAACTGACTCAAAGTTAATGCCTACGATTTATACATTAGTTTTTACAACTTGAACTGCATTTTCTGCATGGTTGTAGAACTAACACAATTAAAATACTTGGTAGTTTCGCAACGAGTTCTTGTGTAGATAAATTGTTTTTTTTTGCCACGAGTGGGTCCGTGTAAAACTCGCAGAATTGAGGCATTGGCAAAAAACCACAATTTACACAAAAACGAATTGCAAACAATGTTTTATAGTAGGGCACAAGTCTTTTAAACGGTTCAAATTCCGTCAAATTTATTTGAAATTTCGCTTTTACATTCCAGTAAAGCGCTAGTGGAAAGAAAGTTCGTCCACACAGGAAAAAGTTTCAAATTACGATCGTGTACTAAAAACATGATTTTTCCTTTAAAAAAAGCAGCTTTGGCGCTATTAAAGAACTGATGTAGACTATTGCTAACCACTTTTTGGCTTTGAAGTTGTCTTGCAGCTTTTTGTATGTCTATGTCTAAGTTGTTAATAATGACACTTTGAGAATATAAGAACTAACATGGCATTTGGATTTCAGACAATCAAATTGATGAGCAATTATTTTTTGACATTGTCCTCGTCCGATATAAAAGAGTTAATTCCTCAGCTAGGGCTGCGAAAAAAATTTTCTTTACAGTATCAACAATATTTATTAGATCAGGTAATGTAAGAAAATTGACAATATATACATTTAATTGCAATATCAATATTTTTAGGCGGTAGATTTGCTGCCTGTAATAGATAATTCAATTGATGAGGAAGTTCACGCTACTGATGCTACAGAATCTGTTAATAGTGCAAGTTCGGCGACTTCCAGTAATTTTGATGATGGTAACCTTATAGAAAAACAGTGTTACTCATTGAATGCAACATTAGGGCAACCTTACGTAATAACCAAATATTCATCTGGCCCAGAGGAGGTAGCAATATTCTTCGGTAATTACTATTTGCGTTATTATTTTTATTTTAGACGGTTAGACCACTGTTAGATAGCACCGAGGAAGGAACTATCGTCAAGAAGAGTTACGGAGCGAACTCCAAATTTCTCAGAACCAATCTATGCAACTTAATTATTAAAAATGAATTGCAACACTCGGTGGACAAAAGGTTGCTAACATTGTTTACCTTTGTTATAAAGAAAAGTAAAGAATTAAAAAGGAAAAATTTATTTTAGGATAACGACTGAAAGGTTCATTACATTGGCCAAAGAAATTAACGACATATTTATTCACGAGGAAGCTGCAATTTATTATTTACCATATTGCAAACGTAGTAATGGAAAGATTGTGGCAGCCAGAGGCAAACTGTGGTCAACCTATGTTCATCAAAGGCAGTTATATAAAAAGGCCGGTCTTTTGAAAACACGAAGTGATAGCACATTTAATCAAGCTTGTCAACCCTCCACATCACGTATGTACAAAACAAAATGTTATAAAACCAAACGTTCCTCATTATATTTAAAAAAAATTTAGGCGCAAACACTGAAACTGATGAAAGTGAAGATTTCGATATTCTTATATGGTTACAAAACAACGCAGAACCTTTTAATCAAGTGCACACTTACTGGGAAAGAACGGCAAGCAAAAGACTCAAATTTGAAAATGCACCTCAATCAGAGAGTATTGATGCATATTTAAGGCGATATCCAGCTCTGGGAAGGCAATCAGGATACATTTTGGTATGTTTTGTTTCTTTTTTTTAATATAGTTTATTTATAAGCTTTCCTTGTAATTAAATTTTTATTATTGATGTAACATATAGTAATTTATTTTGCAGCTCGACAGCGATTTTAAGTATCTTTTCCTGGGAAAACAACAACATTTTACGAAGTGGCCTATTTTCTCCAAAATATTGTGGGGCATTTTAAAAACTAAAAAGATTCCTATCTAAAAGAACGTATAAACCAAGAGATTGGTGAAGATCAGACAGAACCAAACAGTGGTATGTTGCACAAGCGTTAACTTAAATTTAGTTATTTCACTTTTCAACATTTGCAGATATCGTTGAAATTCTCAGTTTAAAATATCTGCCTCTTTTGTTGCAACCTCCAATAATAAAATCAAAAGCGAAGCACTGGAAGCCTTCAAACAGGAATTAATTGACGCATTTATCCTTTTTGTTAATGTAAGTTTTATTCATACTATTTTATGTTTAAAGATAACCACCAGAGTTTAGCTTGATATATTGAATTAATCCTCGTGACTGCGTTGTTAAATTGAAGTATTTTTGCTATATCAAAATGTATACAACAATTTCTAAATATATGTTGAAACAAAGGTGATTTTTTAGGATATATCTGAAGTGGATACCGTCATTCAGAAACGAGCTGACAAATATTTGACGTATGGACTGACTGCGCAGCCCATTCCGCTTTTTATGGGACCATATGAAAATCTTACCGCGTATGTATCGATAAATAAAGTATTATATAAATTAGAAAGTCATCTAAAGGCAGTAGACTTATGCTTTAAAGCATATCATGCATTGCATGCTTCCTACCCAGTTGACGCCGAGCCATCTTGGATGTACGTCCAAAAGGGAATTTTCGAAATAACAACAAAGTTTGACAAAAAATTTTCGTCTGTCGATACATTAATTGCCGACGTAAAACTGATATTAAATAAGCCTTAATCATTTTTAACTTTTCCATTTGTTTGTTTTGGGTTCTTTTTTGTGTTTAGATATTATTATATAGTAATTAAATTAGTTCCTTCCTTTGTACAGAACCTTCTTTACTCATAGATGCCTACTCAGTACTCTTTATAAGAATAATTGTTCAACAACCATGAATTGCTTTAAGTGTTCTGCAAGTTTCGTATTTGTGCACCAACTTATTAAACACTTACGAACCGACCACATTTTGAAAGATAATGATATTTTGCGCTGTAATCAAAGCAATTGTTTTAGAATATATACTAATTTTAATTCGTTAAGAAAACATCTTTTAAGCAGCCATCAATCTGTTCAAAAACATGTAAAATTCGGAACTCAAAGAACACAAAATAAACTCAAATGTGAACTTAAATTTTAACGAAGTACCTCAAATAAATAAGTGTATTGTTGAAAGTAATGTCTCTGACGACATCCCTGATTTAAATCAATGCCCTGAAAATTATACTAAAAATTGCAATGAAGTTTTAACACAACTAGATGAACTGAAAAGAGAAGTGACACTACTTGTTAGTGAAATGTATAATAACTCCTTGGTTCCAAGGAAATTTGTGCAATTTATTGTACAAAATTTTGAAAATGTGATATTAAAAAGATTTGCGTCACTTATTAAAAATTTTGTTATTGATAAATTACCAAATGATTTCGAAAATTTAAACGTTTGCAATGTACTGGTGCATGGTTTGGAGAATTGTTTTTCTGATGTAAATTCAGAATACAAATGTATAAAATTGTATAAAGAGTCAGGAACTTTTGTACAAAGCAAAGATGTTATAATAGGAGAAAAAATGCAAAAGGTCCAGGAAAATGATGTATCAGTATTAAAGCCTGTCCAAGTTAAACTTAAAATGCTTTCTCTAACCGATCTTCTCACAAAGCTGCTAAAGAAAGATGACGTTTTGTTAAATATGAAAGATCATTTGTCAAATTTGCAAAGGAAGATGTAATTATTGAAAATTTTGTGCAGTGTACCTTATGGAAATCGAAAATTGCATCTTACGGTAATAAAATTGTTTTCCACTTTTCTCTTTTTTGATGACTATGAAGTTGGTAATGCTTTAGGAGCCCATGCAGGGACAAATAAATTGGGTGCTTTATATGTAAACTTTCCATCTATGCCACCAAATTTAACTTCAAAACTGACCAACATTTTTTACTTGCCCTTTTCTATTCAAATGATAGAAAATCTTTTGGAAACAAAATTTTCTAAATTAGTCGATGAATTGGAATTTTACAAACTAACGGAATAAAAGTGAATGAAAATGAAACGATCTATTTTAAACTTGGACTTGTATGCGGGGATAACTTGGGTATGCACAGCATTTTGGGTTTTGTAGAATCATTCACGGCACATTATGCTTGCAGGTTTTGCAAGGCACATAAAGTCAACTTCGAAAAATGACTTTACAAGACGATAGTTTATTACGAACTCCCATATCTTACCAGGCTGATGTTGCTATGAATGATTTGACAAAATCAGGAATAAAGGAAGATTGTATATTCAATAATTTGTCGGGTTTTCATGTCACAAATAATTATGCCGTGGATTTAATGCATGATCTGCTTGAAGGTATTTGTAACTATGATCTTACAGCATTACTTAATGTCCTAATTTTCGATTTAAATTTATTTTCTCTTGATACACTTAATTCTAAAATCCAGCTTTTCAATTACACAGAAATAGAAATTTCAAATAAACCACCTGTAATAACACTTGAAAGAATAAAGTCCAATATTAAAATGTCTTCGTCGGAAATGTTATTTTTGTTCGCTATTTAGGTGTTATTATAGGTGGCTTAGTGCCAGAAGGGTTACACATATGGAATTTATGGATTACATTGCGAGAAATAATAGAAGTTATTACGGCACCCAGTTTACATGCCAAAGAATGGAATCGTCTTCGAATTTTAATTGAAGAACACAATACATTATATTTGAATTACTTTGGTGACTTAAAACCAAAATTTCATTACTTATTGCATTATCCATTGGTTTTAGAACACTCAGGTCCGTTACATCACTTGTGGTCAATGCGAGCTGAACAAAAACATAGAGGTCCAAACTCACTGCTAACGTTTCCTGTTCTTTTAAAAACATGTTACAAACGCTCATGTTTAAAGCACAGCTACGTATTGCCCACCAGCTCCATAGTTGTCCAAGTAATTCTACTAAATACAGTCCTCTGTCTGAGAAAATATCTGTTCAAGTGTTACAAAATTATTTCCCTGAAAGAAATGAGATTAAAGATTTTGTTTTAACTAATTGGATCGATATTAGGGGTACATTGTATAAACCAAACTTCATACTTATCTTGGAATGGAAAAGTGACTACCCTCTTTTTGGAATCATTCAACATATTGTAATAGAGAAAATAAATAAGATACACTTCATATGTAAAATTATTAAAACAACGGGCTTTAATAGACATTGTTACGCATTTGAAGTGGACTTACCAAAAAAAGAAAATACCAGTGTATACGAGGTTGAAAATTTGCATTCATACTTACCGTGCGTTTTAAGTTGTCTCGGTAGGAAATGGTTTGTAACTATTCGTCATGCAGTTTAATTATTTTAGTGGCTACTTTTAAGATTTAAGAATTTGTTAATAAAAATTAGTCTTACTGTTATACCTAATGTTTAAGTAATGTACTACTTAAAGCTGTGATTATTACTTTCGTACCAATCGTATCAGTAGATATCCATAGTTATAAGTTTCTTCTACTCGTATATTGCATTTTATGTTTATTTTTGTATAATAAAGTGAATCAATCAAAATTAAGTATTTCATGTACCAAATACCTACCCTTGACTTAAACAATTTGTAGTATTTCAATTTCTATAATTTGGAGTAGATCAGGTTCAATAATTTGTAGTCTTTCAATTTATATTATTTGGAGTAGTTCAGGTTAAATAATTTGTATTACCCCACATTAAATAATTTTAAAAAACACTTTAGCACAATTGTGTTATTCATTTGAAGACAATTGTGTAAATAGTGGCCAAATAATTATTATAAGAGCTGAAACAGATTGTTGTAATATTTTACACAATTTACTGCAAATTGTTTACTATAAAGATACGAAGATTTAACAATACATATACAGGGATTTTAAACATGAATTGTTCGATTTTTTTTCTCCAAAATTGTTCTATCTATTAAAATAATAAATCAAGAACAATTTTGTTTCAATATTTTAAAGAAATTGTTCCTGTCACTATTTTAGAACCAAATTGTTCAATATGGCTCCACAATTGTTAAAACTAGTTACATATATTTCTCTCTGTGTACGCAGTTTGCAAATTAAGCTGACTTTATTCTGGTTGATAACTGGATTAAAGTAAAAAAAAAAGTTTTAGACACAAGCAAGTATAATCGCCAAAAATCCTCTCCTTACAAAATTAAATTATTATCGTCTAAGTGATTATCTTTAATAAAACACCTTAACATAAATTAAATTGAAATGACTGTTAAATATTATTTTGCATTATGCAATTATTAATACAATACTATGTTCCACGACCACTATGAAAACTTTACATTTCGTAGTCATAAACCACTAAGAAAATTTGTCATATCTAAACATCTGCAGAAAATCATTTCGTTACTAGTAACGGTATATATACCCCAACTGACTGAATGTAGTTGCAAAAGCTGATTGGTTGCTCGTTTTGATTTGAAACTGACATTTATTTATCTAACCCGAAAATCTGTCAAAACGACGTCTACACTTCAAATAAAAAAGTAATTTGTTAATTATTGAGAATAAAAAAATGTTTGGTAGTCATGAAAACAACTATATTTTTTTTAAAAGCCAAACTGACAAGTTAAATCTTAAATTAAATTTTGATAAAACTCATAGATACTACATAATGGTCGTGGAAAAAGTATAGTGTATTACTTGAGGATAAAATCATGTTTCATTGCTCGTGATTATCAGCGCTCGGGCTACCTCCCTCGCGCAGCTAACACACCGATGAAAACTGTGATTTTCTCCTCGTGTAATACAATATACTATTTCGTACGACTTAAATTACCTAAATATCAAATTTAGCATATATAAGTTACGTTATCAACAAACACGTAGTTCATGGCCTTAGATAGTCAATACAATATCAGAGAAATGAAATATACATTAGTATTGTTATATGTGGTGGTTTCTCCTTGAGAAAATGAGCCTTCGTGTGGAGATTTGTGAGAGGATGACTCTTAATAATTAAAATGAACGCTAACTCGTCTGGATCGGATAATAATTTTCCAAGATAAATTGGAAAAAGTGGAATATTTGCGTTTATCTTTAAAAATTGGTATATCGGTCATTTTTGAGATGTAGCGTAAATCTTTCAAGAAATAGAAGGTAATTATTCGTACTTAATGTGTGCAGAACCCTAAAATTGTGGGGGCAATTAGTTTATGCATAATTGCGATTAAAATTTTTTAATGTCAGAAGTAAAAAAAATTTTGAACGTGAAATGGAAAGGAACAAAACGTATATTTTTATTAAAATGATATTTAACACACAACAAATGCATGCAAAGTTGACTGAAATTGACCGAGAACGAGCTCAAAAATATTTTTATTTGTGACGACCGGACCACCGCATGAGCATTCAGCCTCGGTTAAAACATTTGCATTAAAAAATTTAAATCGCAATTATGCATAAACTAATTACCCGATAATTTCAGGGTTTTGAACACATTAAGTACGTATCCTCCTACTTCTTGAAAGATTTACGCTACACCTCAAAAATGACGGATCTACGATTTTTAAAGAAAACGTAAATATTTAACTTTTTCGATTTTTCACGGAAAATCATTATCCGATCGAGACAAGTTAGCGCTAGTTTTATTTGTATTTTTATCTTCTACAACTTTTCTTTTAACACCATTAGCGTTGCTTCATTACTTTTTACTCAACTGAAAAAAGAATGAAGAAAGCACGTTTTTTTGCATTTAAATGTTAATAAACAATATAATGACAATTCATTTTCGGTATAAAAACATGACTATAAGGTACTTTATACTATTTACAATTACATGGCACAGGCGGTATCCTACTATTATTTTTGTCAAAAATGTATCTCTATTTACTGCACTAAAAGAAAAAAACCAAAACATTTTGCAACATAATACAAATAACGCAAAATCAGTTGAATACTTAATTCATTCAACGCTCTTCTTTGAAGATTGGTAGTGGTTTAGAGGCGGCAAATTCTGACGAGTCATAATCTGCTTCAATAAATAACCTTATAAATTGTGCAGTCACATTTAAATAAGATCAAACCATCAAATGTCTAAACATTTCTGTGACTGTACAGTAGCTGAATTCGGCGTAAAAGAGATACTCTAGATA
Source organism: Abscondita cerata (assembly GCA_030710515.1). NCBI lineage: Eukaryota > Metazoa > Arthropoda > Insecta > Coleoptera > Lampyridae > Abscondita > Abscondita cerata. Next base: position 193,830 of record JALBCR010004389.1, on the reverse strand, counting down.
GTCTAGATGCTCTCAGATCCTCTTCAATAGTAATACCGGTAGCCTTTTAATTGCATTTTCTCAGAAAATACTGAATTTCGAGTTCTATACGGACAAGATTTTATTATAATTTGACGTGGTTTATTTCCAAATTTTTTCCTTGTCGGTGTTGTCCTTTAGCAGGTTCTGGTACTGTATTTAAACGAAAGATTGAACCGTCTTAATACATTTCCAGTTTTTCACATTTATTTTCGGTTATACTCAATTTTTCACTTAAATCATCAACATCACTTGTATTTGACTTAATTTAATGTCTAACAATTTAGAGAAGGCTGAAGACATTGAATTGATTAACTCATTTAGAAACTTCGGTGTGCTACAAACTTCTTATTTGTACTTGTGGTTAAGGTTAAACGATGTGGTCAATAATGCGTTTGACGTTATGGTCAAAATTTTGAATTTGACGTTGTGTCCGGTTGACATTGTGGCCTTAACCATCCCAAACAACTCCGAATAATTTGTCTATTGTAGTAATTACGTTAACAAATTTTTTAATGGGATAGATAAAAAAATCAAATCAAATAGTGCCAAATGTTTCCCTTGTAATCAATTAGTGTAATCTTGTAAGCTAAGCTCGTACAAATCAGGAATCAAAAAAATAGAACGTTAAAGATTTATGTTAAAGTACAGTTTCTTTGCAAAACATTTCTTTAAAAAAGTTACGTTAAAATGTCGAAATAGAAAAAAATCATTGAAGTAAAGTTAACAGTAATTGTACTTCCAGTAGATACATTAAACAACAGAAAAACATCAAAAAACTGCACCAAAAACTTTACTCGAACACGTGTTTCAACAGCTGTCATCATCAGCGATTGAAACACGTATCGCGCAAATGGTTTTGGTATTTGTTGGTTAGAATTAGACGCTGCGGTTGGTGTTCCTTTCCTTTGAGTAGATACATTTTAAAAATTTGATAAATTAATGTAGGTATCGAAAGTTTCATTTACTGTTATTTGAACATTAAAACACTAGTTTAAGAACGATAGTATAAGTAATTTTTATATTCAATATTTTATAAATAAATTAAGCTTTTAAATCTTCTATTACGAAAAGAAAATCGGAAAACAAACTTTATGCAATAAATTAAAGTTTTCCCAATTTAGAGAATAACGGTCTGGTATCGAATTAAATTGATTTACGCGCTTCCGTAATATTAAAAGTATAAACTAATTCTATTACTTTTGCCATTGCTGTAAAAACGTAGGTAAACAAAAGTTTAATATTTAGGTATAGTTAAAGCTGTACACATACATTTTAGAACTTAATTGAATGAATACGCTATTTATCAAAGTTAGTAAATACACTAACCGCTATTTTGCACCAATTATTTAATCGAACCGGTATATAATTGATTGATATAAAGTAGTTTCTTACGGTCACTGAATTTTGAAATCCTTGTATTATGCGTATATGCATAATGCATTTTTATTTTTCGCTACACGCTGCAAAGTACCCCAGGGCCGCCGGAACCTAGTGTGCAAGGCGTGCACCGCACGCGGGCGGCACTGTCTAGGGGGCGGCAAAAGCAATCTTCAAATTGAAATTATTTTTGCCTTTGAATTTTTTATAATATATACTACTAACGACATCTATTGAGTAGTGTCCGCACTCACGCAGCTAAATTCTCTAATTTGTAGATGACCGGGGATTCACTGATTTACTGAAACATGTGAATCCCCGTCCATGACTGTTACATCGCATCCCATAATTTGTAGTTAACTCGTCTTGTGGAGCTTTTTATGAAACTTACTGTCAATTTGTTAATTATTTTTACCAAATCATACCTAAACTAGGTCATATCTTGTAGTTAGTGATTATTGTAAGTAAAGTGAAAAAATATTCAAAATGGTAAGTAACAGTTTTGTTTGCTAATCACGGACTATAAAAAATAAAGTAAAATAAAATAACCATTAAAAAACATTTTTCAGGAACCTTCAAAGAGAAAAAAACTTTCCGGAGCTCAATTTCGAAGTCAAAAACGAGAGAAGGAGAAACAGAAAGAGAAACTGGCAGGTTCAATGTTAAAATTTTTGAATACATCTGAAAATAAGCAATTTGATGAAAATACTGCAACTGATACACCGTCGACATCGGGTCTATGCCCCAAGTCTACGAGTATTAATGAATCTGAAGAGGAAAAAATGTGTGACAGTCCTGCTCCTTCGGAAAATACCACAAGTGAAGATACACTTGAAGAAATACCTGAAGAATTTTTAAGTAATATAACGTCATCAGTGATACCAATTAACGATGATCCTGGTTTGTGGCCTGATATTATTAACGTCGATATTGTTAACATTTTAGTTAGACGTGGTCCTGTACAGGAATGTAACCACAATTTTCCTGTTAATTCTAATGGACGAAAATTTTGTGACTATTACTATTATAGACATCTTTCTAATGGCGAAAAAATTAATAGAAATTGGCTAATTTATTCTATTTCAAATGATTCTGTTTATTGCTTTTGTTGCAAAATATTCGGTAAGATTTCAAGTAATTTTTTTCCAATTTATCAGGTTTTTCGGACTGGCAACATTTGTCAATCACTTTGAAAAAGCACGAAACGAGCGAAGGTTCATTTGATTCAGTTATGCGGGACACATTCGCAGAATTGAATTTAAATCTAACCTTCGTATGGGTCATTATTTAGGAGACCAAATTCAAAATGAAATTATTGAGTTACTTGGCGCATCAATAAAAATTCCATTTTAGACAAAGTTAGAGACTCGAAATATTTTTTCCATCATATTGGATTGCACACCGGATGGAAGTCATACGGAACAAATAACAATAATATTTAGATACGTTTTATTTAAATAGCTCAAAAATAAAGTAGAGGTCTGTGAAAAACTTCATTGGTTTTGCCCAATTTACAGTTCGACCGGCGAAGATTTATTAAAATTTGTTTTGGATTTATTTTCAAAAATTGAACCTCGAGATCAAAATTTGCGCGGACAAGGTTACGACAATGGTTCTAATATGCGTGGAAAACATAATGGCCTGCAGAAAAAATTTTGGAACTCAATACCGTGCATTTTTATGTTCCATGCTCAGCACACAGCTTAAATTTAGTAGTTAACGACGCAGCCAATGTGACACATGAGACTATCAATTTTTTGATATAATTCAAGAAATCTTTGTTTTTTCATCTTCTGCAAAAAGATGGTCAGTTATTTCAAAACATTTACCAGATTTAAAATTAAAAGGTTTAAGTACTACACGATGTGGTCTAGTAGAATTGACGCAATCAAACCATTGCGCTACCATATAGAAAAAATATTTGATGCTTTATTGGAAATTTCTGAAAATACGTCTGATGGGACTGTGCCACAACTCACAAAGCGCATTCTCTTGCATTAAAAATACAAAATTATAAATTTATTTGTTCTATTTTAATTTGGCATGAAATTTTAGATGAAATAAATTATGTGAGTAAGCTGATGCAAAAGTCCTATCAATGAATATACAAATTTCGTATAAATTTTCTCAATAATTTAATTGAAAATGTTACCAAAAACCGTACGGACGAACATTTTCATAGCATTTTTGCAAGGAGCTACCGAAGTAGCAAATAAAATAAATGCTGAATCACATTTTCCTTGCAACAATACACTTCGTCCAAGAAGAAAATTTTTGACCAAACATTGATTTCCTTAAAAAATAGATTTGAAGAATTAAAAATATTAGAAAGCGTATTTTCAGTACTTCATTATTTAATATTCCTAGCGAAGACTTGTCTAAATTATTGCAAAGATTTACATCTCAAATTAAAAGATGAGTCGAAAAATGAAGCTGACATTGACGGGATTGACTTATATAGTGAAATTAATGCTTTAAAGCTGCATTTTATAGAAAATCAGTCTACTGATCCCCTTACACCAGCATTCTCAAACTCAAAGTCACTGGTGGGCCAAAAGCATGAAGACCATAGACTAGGTGGGCGCGCAAACCCTAATCTTAAAGACATACTACTGAAAATCTTAATGAAAAAAGTACTATTATGTTAGAAGTATATTTATTAAATTTCCAATAAAAAAGGACATTACAAAACACAAACATTAACTTCTTATGCCGGATATTTGACATCTTTTGTCTTTATTAGGTTGTCTATTTGTGGCGTGAATTTATCGGCGAAATAACTTTTAAAACTGCGTCCAAGTGTGCGTCCGTCAATCGCGATCTTGCGGAGACTTGTTTCCTTTCATCAAAGAAAATAATTGTTCACACTTATAGTGCTACCAACATTGACAGGATTTTACAGGCAGCTTTTCTCATTTCTTGGTATTGAAAAGGCAAGTACTTATAAAATTCCGAATGTACCAACACTATCAAATTTTCTTTTAAATGGGTTTGACACTGAATCTCAATCACTTCCATCTGCAAGTGAGAGAACTTTATCAATATCGATAGTGAAAAGACCAGTAAATAAAGAAAAATTGTTTTCTTGGGACTTAAAATCCTGAAAACGCTTTTCAAATTCTGACAGAAGGCTTCCCATTTTCTCTGTATACATTTTGGCATGATATTGGGCCACTTGTACTTTCCTGATACGCCTTGCAAGTCCCGGAAAATGTGACAGATTATCCACCGCTAACTGGTTTTCCACAGCATCATCTCTTACACTTGAAAGCTTTAACATGATCATGCATATCTGTTATAACTTGACGTGGTCCTTGCAATTTCGTATTTAAGTCCGACAAAGTGTTTTGTGATGTCTACCATAAATGAAAGATCTTGTAAAAAGGTACAGTCGCACTTCTGCATAATAAGGTAAGCCAGTGTACTCACTTTCTAAATCACGTAAAAACGCACAAAACTGTCGCTGATTCAAGCCACGTGACCTTATGAAGTTTATCATTTTTTCACTGACTTTAAACGCTTTCCAACGATCACTTTTGAGCACTTGCAAACTTCTTGGTGGATTATGCAATGAACATGATGAAAATCTGGTTTGTCACTGCCCGTTTCTCTGATATTTGTTTGTAATATTTTAATGAAGCCATTATTTACTCAGTCATTGAAGGAGCTCCATCTGTTGCAACGGAATACAGTTTTGACAAATCTAAATTGTACTTTTGCAGAAGTCCATAAACAGCATTGAAAATATCCTCCCAGTTGTTGTATCATGCAATGGTACTAATTCCATCAATTCTTCATAAACGTTGATATCTCTATCAACAGCACGAGAAAAAAAGCGAGAGTTGCGCCACACCACACACATCTGTATTTTCGTCACAGGCAATAGAAAATGCAATGAAAAGAATCCTGATTTTGTTTTTTATCTGTTCTAGCTTATATTGGCAGCCAACTCGGTAACTCTTTCAGCGACAGTATTCCGGGACAAGGATATATTTTGAAAACCTTCACGCTCAGGACTTACATTTCCGCGGCCTTTACAAGGCACTCTTTTATAAATTCACCTTCAACAAATGGTTTTGAGTGTTTTGCGATCAACTCCGACAGTACGTAGCTCGCTTGAACGGCAGATTCATTTTCTTGCTTTGGACGTGTAAATATAAGATGTTGATCTTTTAACCGTGATTTTTAACTCTTTTAACTTTTCGTTTCTAATCATGCCTATATACTTGTTAAACTTAGTTTTATGACTATCATAGTGACGTTTTATATTATATAATTTTGGGACTCCGACTGTACTGTTACAAATCAAGCAAATAATTTTGTCTTTCACTTCACAGCAAAAAAACTCTAATTTCACTTTTCTTGAAAGATACGATGCTCATCTCCAAGTTTCCTCTTACTTCCACTTGGTTTTGAAACAGACATGTTAAAAACTTTACCCGAAATAAATAACAATAATAAGTACTGTTACGTGTTGTAACAATAAGTACGCAACTAAACTCATCAAATTCTATCGCAACTGACTTATAACTGACTGAACAACTGAACTGAATCGAGCGGTATTGGCTTATATACGGATTGTGATTTCTCGACAGTTCTTTCCAGAATGTTCAGGTAGCGTCATCTGTGTTCTCGCGCGATAGAACTTTCCCAGGGCTAAGCCAGGCTTTTAGGTTGAGCGCGCATCTTAGTTCATCATCACAGTACTTTATTTTCGGTTTTAACAAGCTCGCGGGCCGCATTACATGGCTGTTTTCAAAAAAATTGATTCGGGAGCCTGGGAAAATGCTCCACGGGCCGCATGTTTAACATGGCTGCCTTACACTATTACAATATTTGTTCACAAATAACTTCACTATCAACTTTTCCTAACATGTCAATAGTTTAAGAATATTTCTGACGCTATCAGTCATCAGTTGCATCTGGAGAAAGGTCTTTTCAAGTTAAAATTGATCAAGAGTTACTTAAGATCGACTATGCTTCAACCAAGATTAAATAATTTAGCCATAATATACTATAGAATCTGAAATATTAGATAGTTTAGATACTAAGAAAATAATAATTGATTTCGCCAGTTCAAAGGCCAGAAAAGTTCAATTTTATAAATAGTTACATGCCTGTACGTTCAAGTTTATTATTTATCGAAATATATTGTTTGTTCGATATTTTGTTTCTTTGTACCTTTTCAGTCCTTTAAGTATTACCTAGCGGACTTTAAAATAGGTACCCAATAAAACAGAAAAAAAAAAGGCGGCATTTTTAGTTTGGCACACGGGCGGCAAAGCAGCTTGCAGTGGCCCTGAAGTCCCACTGATAGAAGTGCTGGGTTAATTTGAATACTATAATATAATAATTCAAAAAATTGGTTGCTTTTATTAAACAACCAATTCGCAATTAAACAAAAATTGGTGTATCAACATTATAATTTGATTTTCTAAAAAACTGTCTCTGTACTGTCATAGAATCTTTCTTTCATTACTTAAGTATTTTTATGATAAAAACCACTACAATAATTCTATTAAAACAGCTATTTATTATTTAAACAACTATAGTTTATAGACTTTAGCATTTCAAATATTAAATTGCGGTCAAGATGCTGGTGGATAAACTAAATCTAAACTTCTATAGAAAGTTTCTTAGTCACACATACCCACGTATCAATACTTACAGTTTTACATAACCCCTTTATATTCTTAGATCAAAGGATTTTCTTTAAAACGAAATAAAATTTTCTCTTTAACTTACGGCTCCTGCAAATAGAAAAAGATATTTTTATCTTAATCAATGCTTACGGTGTATTTTTTCTTTGAAAACTCTCATTGATGTACAAAAAATATTAGGTGAACAAAAACTGTGGAGGTTTGTTCTAAAAATAACAACACAATTTGCCATTTTGTCAGATCCATTAATCAAATGTTATTTAATCCTTCTTTTCTGCTACGCTGCTTTACAAAGTTTTAGCGTTAGGGTGAAATAATGTTTCAACGCTACATTAAAATTCATTCGAAATTATTCGTTAACAAGCATTCACATATAAAATTATTTGTTAATTTAACTCAGAAATAAATCTCAATTAGTACACGTATAGTGTAATGATTAATTTAGGAAGAGTTTTCGATTTTTTAAATTAGAATGAAAAATTTGGGGTAAGCTTATGGTTACCGGAGATACGATAGATAGACAAACATAAATACTTTTTATAAATGTAATTAAAGTAAAGTTAAATAATACATAAATTAAAAGTCATGTTTGTAAAGACTTGAAAGTTGTGAGTAACACATGTTTATGGCACCTAACTGGACACACAATTTCAGCATTACTACAAAATTACAATGACCGAAAGTGGAGTCGAACATTGTATATTCTAAAGCAAAGGAGCAAATATAGAAAAGAAAGAAAACAACAATAACAGCATGAAGAAATTGATCGGTGAAAACATGGACGAGATGGATAAAAAGTTCGACGACAACAATTAAAACATTGATCAAACTGGCGACGAATTGAAAAACCAGCGTTTTGCGCAGAACTTCACATCGTTCTGATACTAACAAACGTATAAAAGAGTATCGAAAGTGTGCTCGAAAAATAAAATAATCGTCAAACAGCTTCACACTTCACAACTCGCAACTTAATAAGTTTGAAAAAAAGTAAAAAAAAAAATTTGCACACGTTCCTTTTAAGCAAAGTTGAAAATGAAAAAAAAAATTAAGCTTAAACAAAAGTTGTAGACAATAAAATTGCAACAACTTTTTTTTCATAATTAATGTTGGTAGAATATTGCTAAAACAATTTGTGTACTTGGTATTTGTATCTCAGTAAATACTTATTAGATCAAAAGATAATTTAAACAAAAATTGTGTACAATTAAAAGTAATTTTTCTCTATACCTTTCCAATATATTTACATGTAATTTGCTTATTCCACTGTATTCAGTTGTCCATTTTCAGGTTACCTCAATAGTTTTCGTATTATTAAACATTTTATAAAATCCGAAAAATATTGTATTTTACGATGCATTTCATTAAATTTCTGGTACATTTTGAATTAAAATTAAAAGGGGGAGTGGCACATACTTTTGGTTCTCGCTATGTAATAGTATTCTGAAGATCATTCCTATATACAGAGTAGCGTATACTTCTAACAGTGGAGGATAACATCGTTGGGAAAACAGACAATAGGTCATATACAGCATGTCCGTGTATTACGCGGATCTTTGATATTGCTTTCAAAAGGTACATTTTTGAAAGTTGGTTTTGTCGATTATTTTACCACCTGTCAACTTTGATGGTTTCAATAGAAACGTATATTTTTTTATTTTGTATTCTGAACCTTCTCGAAAAAGTGTGATGACTTTATGTATAAGAGTCTTACTCAAAAAATGACAAAATAATAAAAAACAGATAATCAGGACAGAGAATACAAAATATTGCTTAACTTCAGATGTCTTTCATAATAGTGAACCATAATACAGCTTCGTCCGTTAAGTTATGAATGTTTGCAAATCCTACTTTAAACTTTGTTAATTGACAATCCTCCACAATATGTGCATGGTCTCTGGTTCGTCTCCACAGTCATAATTTGGATTAGAAATCGCATCCCATTTAAACAACATTGAGTTGCATTTTGAATGGCCTGTTTTTATGCGATTTCCTTTTGACCAAAGTTTTTGTTTAGTTAGCATTTTTCCCATTCTTGTTTTAACGCACTTTTCGTCGAATTTTTGATGGATAACATTACATAAAACGGGAAGCCATCCAGAAGAGTAGATTTAATGATTATTTTGTTGTTGTATGATAACTATTCAACCAGACAGGAGCACAATATTCTGCTGAAGAATAAACTAACGCCAATACAGCTGTACGAAGTACCTTTGCATCTGCTTCATAAGTTATTCCAACTAATTATTGAATGAGATTATTTCTTGTTTTGATTTATTGTTTGACTTTTCTAAATAATTTTTGTATATTAAAAATGTACCTAAACTGCTCTCAGATAAACAGGGGTTAAAATTATGGTTCAACTCTGTATTAAAGTTTTCTACTTTTTTCTCTATTACTTAAATGAAAACAAGAAACCTGTGTCTTTTAAGATTGGGGCGTAATCGCCATTTTTTTGAAATAATTTTCGGCGTTGAGGAATTTTCAACATATTTTTAATAAAAGAGATAATTGTGAAACAAGGAATAACGTTAAACAATTTAAAAAGTAAACCTTCTATCCATACGGTATCGCAGCAGTTACATCTAAAAACTCCAGTTTTAAGTTTCTTCTGAAATCCAGCTTCGACGTGCGTTGTTAATACTTAATCACAACAACTTCTACCGGATCAAAATCCTGCTTGTTCAATTAGTAATTTCTCTTCGATTAATGGATTAATTCTTTAAAAAATCAAAATTTCCAAAACCTTACAAATTACACTTAACAAAGTTATTGAACGATAAGAAATGGGGTCTGTATGAGATTGATTCTTCTTTAAAATTGCGACGACTTGACGTTTCTTTAAATCTGTTGGTAACTTACTTGTATTATAAATATTATTGAGAAACATAGGTAGCCACTTCAAAGAATAATTTCCCAAATTTTCAGAAATTCTGGATGTATTCTATCAAACCCAGCAGCTTTCTTTGATTTGGTCTTTTTTAATGCATGTTTTGGCTCTTCTACAATAAAAAGGTCTGGATAATTCTTCTGAGATAAGTGTATATTTTCTTTTTCTTTTATAGGCACCTTTTCATCTTTGTAATAATCGATTTCTCTACTTTTATTGAGTTTGAAACATTAACCAACTGAGAAGCAATAGAATTTGGAGAAATCTTTGTATTCGTTTTTTGTAGATTGATTTGTAGAACCTAATTTATTTAAAAGTGCCCAGCTTTTACGACTTAAATGTACAGGGTTATTCATTATAAATGTCCCAGCCCTTATCATAGTTGTTGTTGCATGTACAAAAAAATTTTTGATATAAAAGTTGTATGTTTATAAACTAATTTTATTATAACGTTAACAAAAGTACAATGGCGTGCGTAGTTTAGGGAACACAAAAAATAATTCATATTTTTAAATAAAACATCGTGTATATTATTTAATTTTTGAAAAGGTCTTTTTCTTTTGATTTCAAAAATATACCATATCATACCCCGTCTTACCCCGTTCTTAAGTTATTCAAGGATAAATATAGTAAATTAAACTAATTACTATAAATATTGAAAAGTTAATATATTATCAAAGAAAGTTATGAAAATCACAACTGTCATGTTTATTAAATGTCATTTCTTTATTGAAACATTCAAAATGGTTTACTGTGTAGAAAAAAAATTCAAATATTTACTTGCTATATAGAAAATAACAAAGATAAATGTGCGGCACAAAAGAACATACAGGGAGTTGTATCCAAATCGTCCAACACCCGCAAACAATACGCACAGACGTATTTACCAGAAGGTAAATAACACCGCTAATTTTAATTGAAAAAGGAGAGTAGTTCATGCAAACAACGAAGATCAATTAAATATACTGCTTTATTTAGAAGATAAGCCCTATTATAGGTATTATTGAAAAGTTTTAAACACTATACAGGGTGATTCATTACTATTTGGAAATAATTTAACACTAGAATCCCAACCTGTAATTATGAAGATTTAACCCAAACACCTAGATGAAGGTCGCTCATTACTAAGTTACAGGGTGTTTTGTTAAAAATAATTTGTGCCTTAATATTTTAAAATTAATTGACCTATTTATTTCTTATTTGGCAGGGAGTGTAGACACTGTACACCCTACACCCTTCTAAATTATGTTAAACAAACATTTCTGTCTACTATCAGAGACGTGCGACAGGGGTAAGTGACCGGTTAATCGTGCCCAAATTCTCCGCCACTGGCGAAATAAAAATTTAAGTACAATTTTTCGATCCTCCAATATTTATTAAGTAAATAATGTACTCTTTCCTCATAACGATTAAGTCAATATTTCTCGAGATATTTTAAGTTAAACATGAAGCTGTACCTTTGAATTGAAAAAAAAATTAAAGCACCCCACTAGATCAAAAGAATTAATTCAGTTCAGAGCCAAATACACGAAACAAATAATATTGAAAAATTATTCATCAAATGTGACTTATCGGATTGTAATTTAAATAGAAATCAGGTTATTTGCTTTAATAATATTTTTAAATCGCTTTGAATTATTTTAAAGTTAGAAGATCTATTTTATTTTTGTCAATAATTTTTAGAATATTTATTGTTAATACGGATTAAAGTTTAATTTGCGTATTAAATGCAATCCACTAGCTCAAAACGTCGATATTAGTTATTACCGAGTTACATACCAAAATTTAAAAAATGATACAGCTTCATGTTTAACTTAAAATATCTCGAAAAATATTGACTTAATCGTTATAAAAAAAGAGTACATTATTTACTTAAAAAATATTGGAAATACGAAAATTCAACTAAAATTTCTATTCCGCCAGTGACGTAAAATTTGGGTACGATTAACCGGTCACTTACCCCTATCGTACGCCTCTGGTAGTAGAACAGAAATGTTTGTTTAACGTAATTTGGAAAAGTGTACAGTGTCTACACTTCCTGCCAAATATGAAATAGATACGTCAATTAGTTTTAAATTACTGAGCACAAATAGTTTTAAATTTTTAAACAAAACACCCTGTAACTTAGTAATGAGCGACATTTTATCTAGGTGTTTTGGGTTAAATCTTCATAATTTGAGGTCGGGATTCTAGTGTTAAATTATTTACAAATAGTAATAAATCACCCTGTATTACTTTTTAGAAAATTCTGAACGTAGTATAAATAATACAGCAGCTCAGTTAAATATAAGTTACTCTAAAATACAACGTACATTGAAAACTAACAACTACATACCATATAAAATTTTACCCGTACAAGTTTTGACAGAGGCTCATAAAAGAAAAAGGTTTGAGTTTTGCCGCCCAATGCTCCAAAAGTTAGATGAAGATCCTGATTATTTGACTAAATATTAGGGACCGATGAATCATCCTTTTCCACGGCTGGTGTTTTTAATAGGAAAATTCGTAGGTTATGGGAAAACAAGGAGAATAGGAAAAGATTGATAAAATCAATAATAAAATCAGGAAGAAAAATTCTTAGTGTATAGTGTGGAATTTTCAGAAACAAAATTGTTAAACCCATATTTTATTATTTCCCTTTAACTGGAGTTACTTATCTGGAAATGATTCTTCCTGAAGTGGAAGATATTCTTGTAGAGAATTTTTGGACGTTCAACTTCAGGATATAATTTGGATGCAGGATGGGGCAGCTCCGCATAAAGTCCTACCTGTTCAAGAGAATTTGAACAATGTATTTCAAGTATGGATAGAGAATAATGGAACCATATTATGGTCTCCTAACAGTCCGGATTTAACCCGTATGGACTCATTTCTTTGGGGGTTTTTAAAAGACATAATAAATAATAATACTGACTGTATTCAATTCAATTAAATGTTGACCAAAAACTCATTTGTAGATGCACAACTTTTATTTATGATATGGTATATTTTGAAATCAGAAGAAAAAAATGATTATTTTTTGTGTTCCCTAAACTACGCACGCCACTGTACTTTTGTTAACGTTTAATAAAATTAGTTGATAACCACACAACTTTTATTTCAAAATTTTTTTTTGTATATCCAACTATAACTATGATAAGGGAACATTTATAATGAATAACCCTGTACAACATTCATATTTTCCATTAATGAAGTATATTTCTCTTTTCTTCCATTATTTAGAGATGACAGTACAGCATCCCCAGATTCTTTATTTGGATTTTTAGATATGATTTGAACAATCTGTTTGTTTCCGTGAGCCAACATAGGACATATTCCTTTCGAAAACCACGTGAATTTGATTTTTTTGCTGCACAATTAACAGCATCTACAAATCTAAAATAATTACCAGAAACGGGTGATATGGTACCCATCTAAAAAATAGAACCGAGAGAAGATTTATAGTTTGTCCAATTAACTTTTTGAAAATTCCATCTTAGTTCTCCTAAAGATTCTACAAACGAAATTTGATGTCCAATTTGTAATAGTGAAGGTCTGTGTTGACTTCTTGGAAAATCGTTTAATACCACACGTTTTGATTCTAATGGAACCATTTCACAATCGATTAACACAGGTTCGGGCTGTAATCGTTTTGCCATCCACCGGATTGTATACTAAATGTATGTTTTGAAATTCCATCCACGTTATTCAATTGGCATAATTGTCTTTGTAAAAGTTGTAAAATTAAACCTTTGCAAGGGCGGTCCCTCATCTGAGGTTTTTTACTCTAAGAAAAGCTATTTTGTTCTCATCTTGGTTTTTATCCGATACATTACTTCAATATTATAATGATACTTTATTTTCACAGTTAATAAAAAATTAAGAAGTATTTTTTAAAACGGCATT